>RJWJ010003684.1:0-83517 GCA_004363605.1 Indri indri | reverse complement strand
GAAAACTGGATAGCCACATGCAGAAGATTGAAACTGGACCCCCACCTCTCACCTCTCACAAAAATCAATTCAAGATGGATAACAGACTTAAACCTAAGGCATGAAACCTTAAGAATTCTTAATGAAGATGTTGGGAAGACCCTTTCAGACATCGGCTTAGGCAAGGAATTCTTGAAGAAGAACCCCAAAGCAATCGCCATGGCAACAAAAATAAATAAGTGGGATCTAATCAAATTAAAAAGGTTCTGCACTGCCAAGGAAACTATCACTAGAGTGGATAGACAGCCCACAGAATGGGAAAAAATATTTGCACTCTACACATCTGACAAAGGGCTGATAACCAGAATCTATCTAGAACTCAAAAAAATCAATAAGAAAAAAATCAAACAACCCCATCAACAAATGGGCAAAGGAAATGAACAGAAACTTTTCAAAAGAAGACAGAAGGATGGCCAGCAAACATATAGGGTTTTTAATATATTCATTATATATTGACAAATTATAGTTGTATATATTCATGGTGTATAAAGTGGTGTTATATTTGAATACAATGTGAAATAATTAAATCAAGCTAATTAACATATGTATCACTTGAAATACTTAACTTTTTTTGTGATGAGAACATTCGAAATGTACTCTGAGCTATTTTGAAATACACTCCATCATTGGCTGTATTCATCACATTGTGCCATGCACCTCATAAACAAATAAACTTATTCCTTTTATCTGAGGATTTGTACTCTTAGACTATCATCTCCCCACTCCCACGCCCCCAGCCTCTGGTAATCACCATTCTACTCTCTGCTTCTATGAGTTCAAAAGTTTTAGATTTAATTGGCACCTTCCTAGTGATGTTGAGCATTTTTTCATGTTATTTGTTAGCTATTTATACATCTGCTTTTCAGAAATGTCTATTCAGGTTTTTTCCCTAATTCCTTAATCAGATTATTTGTTTTCTTTCTGTAGAGTTGTTTCCATTCCTTATATATTTTGGTTATTAATCCTTTATCAGGTGTATGGCTTGCAAATATTTTCTCCCAATCCAAAGGTTGTTTCTTTACTCTGTTAATTATTTCCTTTTTTGTGCAGAAGTTATTTTGATATAATTCCATTTGTGTATTTTTGCTTTTGTTGCCTATAGTTTTGGGGTCAAATCTTAAAAAATCCCATCATAGACCAAAGTGGTGTAGCTTTTCCCCTTTTTTTTCCTAGTGTTTTTATAATTTTATATCTTATATTTAAGTCTTTAATCCATTTATAATTGATTGTCGTACATAGTGTGAGATAAGTGTCCAATTTTTGTGTACAAATATCTAGTTTGTAAGAGACTGTCCTTTTTCCATTAGATATTCTTGACACCTTTGTCAAAAATCAATTGACCATAGATGCATGGGTTCATTTCTGAGTGCTCCATTCCTTTTTTTTCTAATTTGGCTGTGTCTATTTTTATGCCAGTACCAAGCTATTTTAATTATTATAGCTTTGCAGTACAGTTTAAAATAAGGTCCTGCAATGCCTCCATCTTTGTTGTTTTGCTAGTAATTGCCTTGGCTACTTAGGGGTTTTCTCCGTGTGTGTGTGTGTGTGTGTGTGTGTGTGTGTGTGTGTGTGGTTCCACATAAATTTTAGGATTATTTTTTCTATATCAATGAAAAAATGACATTAAAATTTAGATAAGGATTGCATGGAATCTATATATCACTTTGGGTAGTATGGACATTTTAGTAATATTAATTCTTCCAATCCATGAACACAGGATATCTTTCCATTTATTTCTGTCTTCTTCAATTTCATTAATGTTTTATAGTTTTCAGTGTATAAATCTTTCATGTTCTTGGTCAAATTTATTTCTAAGTATTTTTTTTTTTTTTGGTAGCTGTTGTGTATAGGATTGTTTTCTCAACTTATTTTCAGATGGTTTGTTGTTAGTGTAAAGAAACTCTAATGAATTCTGCATGTCGATTTGGTATCCTGCAACTTTACTGAATTCATTTATCAGTTTTAACAGTTTTGTGGTGGAATTTTTAGAAGTTTTCGTATATAAGATCTTGTTATTAACAAACACTGACAGTTTTCACTTCTTCCCTGTCTATTTGGATGTCTTTTATTTCTTTCTGTTGCCTTATTGCTCTGGCAAGAACTCCTGATGCTATGTTGAATGGAAGTGGTGAGAGTGGACATTCTTGTCTTATTCTGGATCTTAGAAGTATTCCTTAAAAGGATTCCAATTTTTTGCCATTGAGTATAATGTTAGCTGTGGGCTTATCATATATGGCTTTTATTGTGTTGAAGTATATTGCTTCTATATCTAACTAATAGTGTTTTTTATCATAAAAGAATGGTGAATTCTGTCAAACTTTTTTCTGTATCTAATGAGATGAGTATATAATTTTTGTCCTCCATTCTATTAATTTGGTGTATCACAGTTACTGATTTACAAGTGTTGGACCATCTTTGCATCCCAGAGATGAATACCACTTGATTGTGGTGAATGATCCTTTGAATGTCTTATTGAATTCAGTCTGCTCGTATTTTGTTGAGGATTTTTGCATCTATGTTCATCAAGGATATTGGCTTATAGTTTTCTTTTCTTCTGATATCCTCGTCTGTCTTTGATACCAGAATAATGCTAGCCTTGTTAAAGGAGTTTGGAAAACATTTGAGTGCAGGTGTCTTTTTGATAAAATGACTTCTTTTCCTTTGGGTAGATACCCAGTAATGGGATTGCTGGATCAAATGATAGGTCTACTTTTAGTTTTTTGAGGAATCTCCATACTGTTTTTCATAGAGGCTGTACTAATTTGCAGTCCCACCAACAGTGTATAAGCATTCCTTCTCTGCATCCATGCCAGCATCTATTGTTTTTGGAGTTTTTAGTAAAAGCTATTCTAACTGGGGTAAGGTGATATCTCATTATGGTTTTAATTTGCATTTCCCTGATGATTAATGATGTTGAACATTTTTTCATATATTTATTGGTCATTTTTCCATCTTCTTTTGAAAAGCTTTTGTTCGTGTGTTTTGCCAATTGTTGATGGGGTTGTTTTATTCTTGCTGATTTGTTTGAGTTCTTTGTAGATTCTGGATATCAGCCCTTTGTCAGATTTATAGTTTGTGAATATTTTCTCCCATTCTGTAGGTCGTCTATTTGCTCTATTGATTATTTCTTTAGCTGTACAGAAGCTTTTTAATTTAATCAAGTTTCATTTATTTATTTTTGTTATTGTCATAATTGCCATTGGGGTCTTAGTCATAAATTCTTAGCCAAGGCCAATATCTAGAAAATTATTTTCTACATTTTCTTCTAGAATTCTTATGGTTTTATTCTTATTTATTTGTCAAACTTCTTATTTTTTGTGGGCATTAGTTTTGAAATTTTATTCAATTCTTTATCTAAGTAAAAAGTTGAAGTTTACCGAACTTTTTTAACAGGATTATTATGAATTCTTTTTCTGTCATTGCATATATATTCTTTTTCTTTAGGGTCCATTGCTGGAGATTTATTAATTTATTTTGGAAACATCATGATTTTCTGAGTCTTGTAAGCCTTGTGTCCTTGCATTGCTGTTTACACATTTGTAGAGACAGCCACCTTTTCCAGCTTTTATGGGTGTTCTTCGGTAGGGATAGACAATTACTATTTGGTCTACCTGTGATTCTCCATCAGAATTTAATACTACTGTAAGTGTTAGTTACAAATCATGAGAATAGTTACAAAAGTGCCATGATCTTTATTTCACAGCTAATTTTTTTTTTCAGCATTCACTAAATCTACTACTTCAACTGGAAGTTAAAATTTCAAGTAAAGAAACCTGTTTGGGGCTAGTTTATCTATTTTTGTGTTCTGCTTGTTTTTGGATTTGAATTTATGCTGACTTTTCTAAATATGTTTGAATTTATGCTGACTTTCTAAACATGTTTATAAAACTCTGTAGATTTTTATTATTGTAATTCAAGCTTAAAATGTGTACCCCTGCCTCTAGGTATTTGATGCAAACAAAGCAATTTCAACTTGAAAAAGCAGTGTCAAATAGTCCTAAGCCTTATTAGTGTTTTATTGTGGGCATAATTCTTTCCGATTTACACTGTGATTATCTATTCAGAGGAAGCACTTAGCCTCCACTTAAAACATAGGAAGACTTTCCATTAACATCAACTAGAAAACTATGAGCAAAGCAATAGAAGACTTTATAAGCACAATACAGACGGTCTAAAGCAATACACGCAAAGCTGCAACCACACCAGATAATTTCATGACAATATCCTACTTTTTTATAAATAATCTGTTACAAGTTGAAATTGCTTTGTTTACATCAAATACCTAGAGATGTATGTAGCAGGGTGAAAAATTTCTATTGATAAAAAAAAAAAATAAAGACATAAAGAAAATAAACTTCGTTCAGGCTAAAAATGGCAACTTACACATCAAGGCACATTTATGAATGTTTACTTAAAGTGAATCTTTAACAGACACCACGGTGATAAGAGTACAACCTTACCCTTTTGAAGTCAACAACACACAGGGCATCTACTTTCTCCAATCATAGGATGCTTTGATCAGCTGTCAGAAAGAAAATCTGGCACTGGACATAGCAAGGGCCAGCAAGTTCTTAAATTTATTCAGAGTACATGTGGGTTTACACGAAATAATTCTTGAAAAGCTAGAAATCTGTCATAAATTAAATGTTTTGTACTGACGTTGGCTATAATCACCCAGAAAGTATAGTACCATATTATGAATCACATGAGGCTGCAAAAATTATCCCTGACATCTTAGATTCATTAAAATAAAATTTTATGCCCCCCCCCATTTAATTTTTTGGTGAGAAGAAGAAAGCATTACTGTCATTTGCGAAGATTTGGCATATCTGATTTTGATGCCTAACTTCAGTACAGTTGTTCCTCCTGGTGTTTCACCATGTACAGACTGCAGAAAAGTGGTCCTTCCATAGAAGGTGGGTGTGGTTGCCATGACAACACACCACTCAGCCATTCTACTGTAGACTGCATAAATGGCTGATGCCTCAGCCACTGCCATTCTGAGTCCACCATCACAATCACTCCACAGTGATGCTTCACACAGGCTGTTTCCAGCCTACAATGAAAGATGACAGGTGCTTCCCATAAAGATGCAAGACTCCTCCACTGGGCCACTTTGATCCAAAGACCCCCCTCCCCACCCACCTACTGGCCTGGCTAGGCCTCTCTTAAAATTGCACTATAGTGCAAGATTTTTCCTACCCGATATTTCTTCCTTTCCTCTCTCCTTTCATAGGCATCAGACCTATGCCATAATCAGAACACCCTCTCCACTGTGTTCTGTGCCAACCCAAATCAATTTCTCACATGTCTAACCCTGTCTTGGAATCTACATCTAGACAGACCTGAAAGAACTCACTTTGTTTCCCATAAGTTCGACAGAAGACACCACATTTGAATAGCATGTGAAGTCTCTAATGAATAATAAAAACTAAAATATGTTCAAAATATGAATTATAGAATTTTCAGGAAGTGAAATTTTACCATAGCCCAATAAGCACACAATAATTAAGGTAACAAAGAATTGGCTAGCAAAGCACCTTTTATACTAGATATGGAAAACATTTAAGTGTTATGTCACTTGTTAGGAAGGAAAATGGATCAGCTCAGAACATGGGCACAGGCTGGAAAGGAACTGCTACTGAACCATAGCTCCACCGAGATGGCACTGGTGAGAGGGAATTTTCCCAATTAGCTGAGTTTTAGTTTTTCCGTCTGATTATCCATATCGTGTAGAAAGGAAAGTGACAAAGCAAGAATTTATAGTAACTCATTGGTATTGGGAATGGTCTGGATCTTACATATGATATGTAACATGTCCAGGGAAGATGCAAGAAGATATGTCTATGAGGGTGGTCACCAAGTAAGCAAATCTTCTTTTTGCATCTAATCCCCACCAGAGATTATCCACCATGGAAGTGATACTGAACAACAATGCAGGCAGAAAAATTTGGCCATGCAATGTCAGGCAGCCTCCCTCATTGGCTGCCCTGGCACAATGGGCACATGAGAAGTGTTGCCATCATGTCTGGAATTGAGAAATTTTCGCTTTTCCATGGCTGTTTTACTACTGCTACTACAGAGGATTCAACCTGACAGCAACAGAGAGCAATGCTGAGCCCCCAAAATTTCACCAACCTTTGAGGAGGCCAACTGGTCTTGTGATGACAAATTGATTTCCTTGGAAATGACAGCAATTTATCTTGCCTAGAATTAACATACATTCTGGCTATGAGTTTGCCCTTCCTATCGTGTAAGACCTCAGCCACTCCAAGGACTTGCAGAAGTTTAGTCAACTGACCTGGTATTTCATGCACATTGTGTGGGACTGAAAGGCCCATGTTACAGCAAAGCTTCAGGGGCAGTGACCATGTGACTTTGGGATCCACTGGTCCTCTCACTACCCACAAGGCTGCTGGCCTGTGGATCAATGGAGTGGACTTTTGAGGGAAAAGCTAAAGTTCATGCTTGTGACACTGTGAGATAATGGGGTGTCATTCTCCATTATAGGTCATATATGCCAAATCGGACACCACTCTCTGGTGCTGCACCCCCAACACGTAGAATACAAGGGTCCGTGAATGATGTGTGGAAATTGGAGTGGCAGTGAAACTCTTGGCTCTGTGGGTCTAAAGGTGGAATATTTCCTCCATGACACACAGCAAGAGTCTCATCAAACTTTCATCTATGCCTCCTGCTCGGTCACTTCAGGCTCTTTGTGCCAAGAGAACTCATCCTACCAAAGTTGGTTGACCATGTTCACCAGGAAACCAGAGCTCCCATCACAAATGAAAGCAAGTAAAACATGTGTATGATACCCAGGTGATCTGCTAGGGCCTCCCTTGATAAGCCTCAATCTGGATCAATACCAGCTGAACAAATGCAGAACCTCAGGAAAGAGTGATGCCCAGGGGCTTGAGCCCCTGGGGCTGGTAGTCTGGACAAAGAGCAAAGCCACGTAGACCAGCAGAAACGTTGGCCAAGAAGAAGGGAATTGAGTGGGCACTAAAACAGGAGATGATGTGCATCATTTGAAGTCCCACGATCAGCTACTGTGGTCTGTATTTTGTCACACTAACTCTACTCCCCAAAAGCAAGGACCACCCGGCATCTTGGAGGAGCTGGTTCTGGTGGGGTAAAGGGCTTAGGCTATCAAGGCAGAGCTGAGTGGCTCAAAGAGGGCACAACTGTGGGAACCGTAGTGCGCCCCAGGCCCTCCACCCAGGACAGGGGCACTCATCTCCCCAGCCGCCAGGTGTGTTCCCAGCCAAATTCTTCTCTGGGAAGCGGCCTTGGCTGAAGTGGAGGTGAGGAAGGAGAACCAGGTTATTATAGGCCTGTTTCAGCCTGGTTGTTTTAGGAGGGATTACAAAAAGAATTCGAGGATCTTGAAACTGGTTTTCTTAAAGCCTCCCTTTTGCCCGATGCCACATGAAAGCTGTGTACCTGCAAGGGTATTTGTACTTCAGTCTAAAGACCACCTTTTCTCAACATCTATTCTTGCCTAAAATATTGTGACAGTTTCCTGACTAGAATTATGCTGTACACTTTCCTGCCTGCCTCCCTCGTCCCAATATTGTGCTTAACTGCAGTCAGGGTGACATTTTATAAGCTGACGTCTTGCCCCTTTGATAGTCCCATCTTGGTGGTTTCCTATGGCTCCTAGGATAAAGAAACCTCTTCTCAGCATAACACACACCCTGTGCTCCCCACAGTGAAGCATTCTGGATGTGGCTCTTCCCTCTGCCCACCACCTCCCCTCTCACTGCCCTCCTGGAAGGCTTTTGCTCCTTCCCCCTTCACCTGGCTGTGCTCCACTCAAATTTCAGGTCTGCAGCTGGGATTTTACTTCCCTGGGAAACTTTCCCAAATTCCACAGAGAGGTTAAATCCTCTACAACAAAGGTGATTGCATGTCCTGGTTTGTCTGGGCAATCCACGTTCCCACCAGCTGTCCAGTTACTGCCCCCTTTGCTAGTCTGAAGCATCTTCCCCCCAACCTGTAATCTACTTCTAGGGGGACTATATAGTTATAGGCTATATAATCCACTTTAGTTTTCAAAAGCCTCATAATATTAATAATATATGCATTTATGCTTTGTAGAAATTACCTAATGATTTAAAAATACATGTTATTTTTTAAGATCTGTTTCCTTAGAGCAGCTGTGAGAATCAGGAAGGAAATATTAGGTCTATCATGTTCATCACCAAATCCCCAGCATATGGTAGAGTCACTGATACATTGCAGATGCTCCACAGATACTTCTTGAATGGGAGAGAGATTGAAGAAAAACTTTTGGCATTGAAATATAATCCAATTGCTTTCACGAGGAAAGAACTTTATCAATTTATACTACCACCTATTATTTATGTCAATATTCCAACAGGCCCAACAGTATGGAATGTTATCCTTCTTAAAGAAAATGGTTACTGGTCTGGCTTTAATTTGTATTTCTTTGGTAAATAAAAAGATAAGCCATTTTCTTTTTATATTTTATTGTGAATTTCCATTCACATCCTGACATCTTTCATTAAGTGTGGCCCTTGTAATGTTATTACTTCTGTGAATAAATTTACTTATTACAGGTATTAACCCTCTATCTGGTTTATTTAATACAAACATCTTCCTTCTTATTTTCTTATTTCATTTCTGTTGTTTTTCATATTCTATTAATATATGGTTAACATTTTATAGTAAAAGATCTGTCAGCCATTTTTGTTATGAACTGAATATTTGTGTCCCCCAAAATTCATATGCTGAAATCCTAATCCCTGGTGTGATCGTATTAGCAGGTGGGACCTTTGGGGGTAATTGGGTTGTGATGGTGGAAACTTAGTGTCAGTGACATTCTTAAGTTGTGTCCTTTCATTTGTTATTTTCTTTATATTTGCCAATTCCTACTTAGACTCTTGCAAACTCACGAGGACACACATGTATTTAAAAGGAGTTGGCTGATACTCAGGGTGTAGTCTGTGCTTCTGGAAGTACCCAAGCCTGACCCAAAGGAATAGCAATCTTCAGTTACAACTTATCAAACCGAATCAAGATGGTGGCTTGGAGCTGTTTGAGAAGTTGTGCATTAAAAACAGATGGGGATGAGGGGCAAGTTAGGCCACACAGACCTGAAACTACACACAGCAAAAGGACACCCTTTAAGATGGATTTGAACCTTAACACAAGCTTGAGCTTTCTGCTAATGACACTGATAAACCACAGGCTGTCAAAGTGTGGATTCCTACAGCTGACTTGAGATCATTAGCTTCTAAAAACCTCATAACAAATCTCATTTGTATTCTTTCTTATTCATGGAATGAAGTGGGTCTCAGGCCATTTCTATTCATTTATTGGAACTAGATATTAGCTCTCTCATTTGTTTCATTGCTTTCATTTTTGAAGAAAAAAAATGAAGAATGCACCCATGAAGTTTTTCAGCAAAGAATGGAGATAGGAATTCTCCATTAGCCAACACATATCTATTGTATTTCTAACTCCCTTTTTAGCTATTGAATTAAATTTGCTTTTATGGATATGAATACTGGCATTTCCTTCTGAAAAAATGTTCTATTTTCTTTGTTCTGTTTTCTCGGTTGAGCTGACCTTGTACTTTAAAAGTGATGGTGACTTCATTCAGATGATGTTACAAAAGGCCAAAATGGAAAATGATAATAAAAACTGTATAAAGAAAATAAAAAATCTGCCTTTGTTTGCTTGTTTTTAAGATTTAAGAACATTTTTGAGTAATTAATGCATTGTAACCAGAAGGTCAAACTTAGGCAATATTGAATCCTGCTTTTAAAAAATATCTCTCCAGTTTCTCTGACCCTTCTCAAATGTGTATCGTTCACTCAGGACATATTTTCCAATTATGCTCATCATCGTAAGTGCAGGCATTGCAGCCTTGAACAAGACAGAAATCCCTGACCTTTAGTTTTGGATACTCAACAGATGGAGTCTGTCTTATACATCCACCCTATGTTCTGTTTCCACAGCCAGAGTTCCCCTGTATCTCTCTTGTTTTCCTTTCTCCCAGCCTTTTGTGGGGAGAATTTTAATAGCACATAAAATTGAAACAAGGTAAAAGATATCTTGAGACCAAGGCTTTTCCCAGAAAATATTTTAGTGTTTATTTTGTATTTTTTTTTCAAAATATTATAAGGGTACAAACGTTTGGGTTACATAATTTGCTTTTGTACAGTTTGAATCAAAGTTATAAGTATGTCCGTCACCCAGATACTGTGCACTGTACCTGTCAGGTGTGAATTTACCCATCCCCTTCTCCCCCCTCCCACGTGCTTGATGTCCGTTGAATGTTACTACCATAGATGCACATGAGTGTTGATCTATTAGTTCCAATTTAGTAGTAAGTACCTGTGGTATTTGTTTTTCCATTTTTATGATACTTCACTTAAAAGGATAGTCTCCAGTTCCAACCAGATTGTTACAAAAGGTATTAATTTACCATTTTTTATAACTAACACTCCACGGTATACACATACCATATTTATTAATCCATTCATGAATTGATGGGCACTTGGGTTGTTTCCATCTTTCTGATTGTGAATTGTGCTGCTATAAACATTTGAATACAAATGTCTTTTTTATAAAATGTCTTTTTTTCCTTTGAGTAAATACCCAGTAGTTGTATTGTGGATCAAATGGTAAGTCTACTTTTAGTTCTTTGAGATATCTCCATACTACTTTCCATAGAGGTTGAACTAGTTTGCAGTCCCACCAATATATCAGTGTTCCTTTCTCTCCACATCCACACCAGCATCTGTTGTTTTGAGACTTTTTGATAAAAGCCATTCTCACTGGAGTTAGGTGATATCTCACTGTGGTTTTGATTTGCATTTCCCTGATGATTAGAGATGTTGAGCATTTTTTCATATGGTTATTGGCCATTAGTCTACTTTCTTTTGAAAAGTTTCTGTTCTTGTCTTTTGCCCACTTTTTAATGGGGTTGTTTGATGTTTTCTTGCTGATTCACTTGAGTTCTTTGTAGATTCTGTTATTAGCCCTTTATCGGATATATAGCATGCAAATATTTTCTCCCGTTCTGTAGGTTGTCTGTTCACTCTATTGATTATTTCTGTGGCTGTCCAGAAGCTTTTTAATTTAATCAGGTCCCATTTATTTATTTTTGTTTTTGCTGTGATTGTCTTTTGGATCTTCTTCATAAATTCTTTGCCTAGGCCAATGTCTATAAGGGTTTTTCCAACATTTTCTTCTAGAATCCAATTGAGTGGGGTTTCCTGTGGCTGGTGTTTAGGCCACCACAGTGTGCTCTTTATTTCTGTAAAAGGGAGAAAACAGATTTTACTTTTGGACTTCCAAGTCATGGCTTGGGCTAAGACACGTGTCCTTTAAAAAAAATCACCTTTATCAGTTGTATGTACAAGACAAATGTTGTCATGTCTAGCATTTAAGTATTTTAGAGATCAAACAATTTATATTTAGAAAATGGGGGGGAAAATCCCACTTTGTGTATTTATCAGGCCTGTGCAAGGCCCATTCACATGTTACCAAATTAAATTATTGCCATCGCCATTGAGATGAGATTTTTTTTTTATGTTTGAGGATACTTTGCTCAAAAGCCACACAGCCAGGGTCATTCTGGATTCCCACAAGGGCAAGACCAGGGAAGGGGAGAACCCCTGGCCTTTAGGGAGTCCCTTGCGGAAAGGGAAGCCCCGTTCTCTCTGTGGATGCAAGGCAGGGCTGCACACCTCTAACATAAACCCGGGGCAGAGAGTCAAACTCAAATCTACCTTCATGCCCAGGTGGCCAGAAGAACACAGGACAGAAGGAAATAGCACAGGGCAGATGTGGCCTTGCCAGGTCTACTGTGCTTGCTCCTGTGTCTTTCTAAGGTGAAGAGCCCGGTCAGAAGTGGGGAACAGCCCTGGGCAGCAGGTCTGGCAAGAATGGGGTGAATGTAGCAGCAGACCAGTGGGTGGTACAAGAGCAGTTCCTCAGGGGCCCAGAGAGCCAGAAAGATGGAAGCCTCAGGCCCCCGTGGATGGGAAAGTGAGGGGCCTGGAAAGAGAGGCCTAATCAGCTGAGGCTGGGAAAGAACTGAGCCTCTAAATCCAGCCCAGGTCTGCTATATGCAGACCTACAGGACACAGAGGCTGGGGTGCCTCTCTTCCAGCTAACAGAAGTGCGGTAAGAACTGATGCTTGCTAAGCCCTTTGTGCTGGGCTGGAGCTGGCCCTGGTCACCAAATGAACTCCAGAGACACAAGCTGGGCTTTGTGTTTGGAGTCACAAGGGAGAAAGACTGAAAAAATTTGGAGGGATGTTGGAAGTTTGGGCAGTTTTTTAATCTGCTCTTGTTATTGCTGATGGCATATTTCTTAGGACAAGGACCAATGAGTAAAGAAAAAGGATGGACGGAAACTTCAGGAAAAGGATTCAGGGCTGCGATTCTCATGCCTTCTGGAATATCCCCTTCTCATTGTTCAGTTCTGCAACACTCTCCCTTCCCTGCATAAACCTCTTCCATCATGGCTGAGTGGATTTGTTTTTTAAATTAAAGTGCATTAAAATACATTTTAGTGATAATAGATTGAGATGTTTACAATAAATGTAATTATAAATGTACTGTGCTGTTGCAAAGCAAGAACGGAAATCACTAATGTACCAATTTAATGCTGCTGGGAGTGCGCAGAAAAAAATTAAGCTCGTAGGCTGAAAAATTTCTAACCACATTTGAAAAATTTAAAAAAATAAAAATAAACACCCATCAGTAACTTTGCATACTATCAACCCAGAAAAGCATTACTTTTTATTTTTTTATTTTTATTAATATATAATAATTATACCTATATATGGGGTACATGTAATATTTTGATCCATGCATACAATGTGTCATAACCAAATCATGGTAGATTAAGATATCCATCACCTTAAATATTTATCATTTCTTTGCATGGGGAACATTTAAAATCTCTCTTCTAGCCATTTTGAAATACATAATAAATTATTGTTTAGTGTAATTGCCCTACTGGGCTCTCAAACACTAGAACTTATTCCTTCTATCTAACTGTATCTTTGTACCCATTAACCAAGCTCTCTTCATCTCCCCCTCCCTGTCCCAGCCTCTGGTAACCATCAAGACAAGCATTACCTTGACTGAAGTTTTCTCTCTTTGTCTATCTTTCCAGGTGACAAACAGCCCTGGAGGGCTGGCACTGGAAGCTCTCTGATGTTAATGGCAAAAGAAACTCTCACCTTGATGAAGGAAGTAAAAGATCTTGTTTTGCTAGATATCCATTTATGGCAGATTTATAACATTGTTTCATAATATCCATGGCCCCCTACTTGCTTTTCTGTTGGCCTCTGCTTTTTCCAACTTGGAACCAGTCATAAGGGTCTTATTCAAGGTGTTTCACCCCGAGATACTGAGGAAGAATGTTCTTCAAGCGTTTCGTTCATCTCACCACTCCGAGGATAAACTGTTGTGTTAGTTCTTACATCCAGCACATATCTCCTCCATCCCATTTCATCAGCCTTTACTCAATTCTGATCCTGTGGTTAATTCTCTTTGAAGAACCCAACACGACAAGATGAAGTTGGTCAGATCACTGTAGCACGCGAAGACAGAGATGTGGGGAGTTGGGTGATGTGCCTGGCGAATCCATTGCTGGGTTGAAAAAATAATTTTGTAAGAAAGGCTGCCCTTCAGGGAAGTTGGCCACATCAAGCAGTAAACAGGAAGGACAGGCAATGGGTCAGGGGAGCAGCATAGTCCATGATTAAACCTTTGCTGTTCACATAAATTTTCACATATCATGACCTCAACTGAAAACCCAGAGATCCAAGTGAAGAAGAGTGTTGAGTAATTACTGCCAGTATCATTTTAAGGAGTTAAAAAGAAGAGACAAGTGGGAAATGTTTTAAGCTATTAAGCAGTGGTATTGTTTAGACCAAAGACACAAAATAAAATGAACTTTTAGTAAACAGAGTAGGACAAGACCAAGAAGTCCAAATTCGATGCTGAGCTCGCGGCTTCACTGGCATACTGTCCTTCCAATATGATCAACAGCCACTTCCGGTTTCATATCAAAAGCGACTACTTCAATGGGCCACAGTGCTTATCTGTCAAAGAACAAATTTCCTTGTTTTTCTAATTTTGCCTACATGGTGAGATTCTCTTTGGAAACATGGTAAGAGCATTCGATAACAAAAATGACACAACACACCATAGATATTATCTCAGAAGCCTATTTGTTTATCTGGATTTTTTTATTCATTCATTTAAGAAAAGTTTACTGTGCCAAGCACTGCGCTTTCTGTGGCCACAGCAAATACATACATATGTCAAATGAACCCATTATTCAGCAAACAGGAACGGATTGGCTCCACCGTATTTTCTATAAACTGGAAAAGCTGTGTCTCTGTGGTCTCAGAGCAGAACTGTTGCCCACCAGCTTTACTCTCTTACAAGCTCGTTTCATGGTCTTTGGCCATAAAAATCTCTCCATTTCCTCTTCTATAGAAACAGGGAAAATAACCCTGAACTCCCAGGAATTAACGAATTAGGGATTTCAAAGGATTTGGAAATCTGTTTCACTTTTTTATTATTTTACTAGAGTCTTACTAATATGCTTCATCTGTTGTAGTTTTTCAAATTATACCAATAAGTTATTTGTCCTTCGTCACATTTGCCACTATGGGTCTTTGTTCTTGATTAAATTTGCTGTTAAATGAACCCCTTTTCACTCTTGGAATTTTACTCTCTCATCCAGAGAATTCCTCAGCTTACAGAAGGCTGTGTCTTCATACGTCTACTTCCAAAATGAAGTGCTTTTGGTTTTTTTTTAAGTTAGCTAAGTATTTCATATTATTTCAATACAAAGGGGGGCTAATTTGCTTCAGAAACAGAAAGAGAGGGAGGGAGGGTGGGAAGGCGGGAAGGCAGGAAAAGAAAGGAAAACATATTTAAATGCTCCTCACAGAAGATGTGAGGCCTATTAGCAGACTGTTTGAATATATAAAGATTATTCAATATATTTGTACATGTTGAAGACAAAACAGAATTGATGAATAATATATTCTAATAAAATTCATGAAGCCACAAATATATATACTGTCTGTGTTCAGGAATTCATAAGTACAATAAAAATAATTCCTATAGTTAAATAATAAATTATATGACTGAGCCATTTTAAAGTAGTACTATATTTATAATGTTATATTTTCATAATCTCTAACTTCCAATTAATAAATCACCCACCTAGCACATTATATCATTTCCAAATTACCTGTGCTTCATAACCAAATCATTCTTTATTGCATTTTAAAGTCATGGGTATATGAAAATATCTTTCACTGACAGTATTTTTCTAAGTTTACTAAATGCACATATTTTTCTGTATGTTCTGCAAGACTAAAATCTATCTATTTTTATCAATTAGGCCAAAACTTAATTTTTTTTTTTTTTTTTTTTTTTTTTTTTTTTTTTTTTGAGACAGAGTCTCCCTCTGTTGCCCTGGCTAGAGTGAGTGCCCTGGCATCATCCTAGCTCACAGCAACCTCAAACTCCTGGGCTCGAGCGATCCTACTGCCTCAGCCTCCCGAGTAGCTGGGACTATAGGCACGAGCCACTGTGCCCGGCTGATTTTTTTTTTATATATATATTTTTAGTTGTCCAGACAATTTATTTCTATTTTTTTTAGTAGAAACGGGGTCACGCTCTTGCTCAGGCTGGTCTCGAACTCCTGAGCTCAAACAATCCGCCCGCATCGGCCTCCCAGAGTGCCAGGATTACAGGCGTGAGCCACCGCGCCCGGCCTTTAATGTCTTTATGATACCATGAAAAGGATAAATTCTCCTTTCTTACACTAAAACATGCCCCATTCTCATCCAAGAGTATCAGGGCCCTTCCATTTAACTCATAAACACATTCGTTCTGTATATGGTGCACCCTGGGAGCAATTCCAGGAAAAGCAAGCTCATACCTGCTTTTTTATTTTTAAAGGAACTTTATTTACTTATAAAATCCTCAGAAGGGCACAAGCGACAGCCTCAGCCATTATTTCTGTGCATACTGATGAGCACTTCATAAAATATTAACCAAGTTTGCGTCGAGGGTAAGATATGGGGTTTTGACAGTGATCTGTGTAATCAACTGGAGGCTTCCATTTTGTGCCTCAGAAGGTGCAAGGAGGGCAGTTTTCTCTCACTGCGCTCCTGGGACAATGTTGGCCGATGGTATTCACATGTGCACCGAAGTGTGTGATTCTGGGTTAGAGACTAAAGTATCGCCTTCCTTACCTTTCGGATGCTCCTACCATTTTTTCCTATTTCAGAGAGAGAGAGAGAGAAAGAGACTAACTCCATCAAAATGGGCCTCACTACAAGATGTGACAAGGTTTTCAAAGGAAAGAAGCAGTTTTGTGATAGGGAATAACAGTGAAATCTACTTGCCACAGGGAGGCTAGTCAGGCTGCGATATGAGGAATGGAAAGATCATAGCCCTGTGAAATTGCAGAGGGAAATGCTTCCAGGTGAAAGGAAAGCAGATGTAAGGTCTTCCCATGAAATGAAACATTCATGTCCAAGGGGAAAATGGTCTCTGAAGTTCCTACATTGAGTAGAGTTAAGGTGACTGTTATTCTCACAGTAAAGAAAGTAAGAAATGCAATTTAAATTTCTACAAGAGGTGGACAGGAAGCGTTGCTGTGCATACACTATGCTAATTATAGGCATGTAGGATTTCAGGGCAGGCTACTGGGGCTTCCGTTTGTAGTGCACATCCAACCTGAGACCAGAACCAGGGTGCCCCGGCAGGGGGAAGAAAGCAGAAAGAGAGGGAGCAAGTGGCCTGGGTAGCCCCAGAACCCCAGATGAGGTGAGGAGAGGCTTGATGTCTGGGGACACTGAGAATGACAAGTATTGCAGGGAAGGGCCACAGATGACCCTTAGATCCGAGTCCCGGGAGCCTCCCACAAGTTGCTCCCAGGGGGTTTAAATAAACAAAGACAAGACGTCTAAGGGGAGCAAAAGTAAAGCATCTGCTGTCATGCTGAACTCGTGAAAGTTTGGCTAAGAGAGCTACTTTGTGCAATTTTTTTATGATGCATTCAAAGTCACTTTCTTTGTGTGCGTATGTGTGCACACACGTGCATGGGCGCACACTTGCGAAGGTCGAGCTGCTCGGATTAGGGAGTTTAGACTTCTCAATAATTTGGCAAATTTGGGGACATCATCTTTTCAACTGTCTCTTCTCCTCTTTTCTTTTGTCCTTCAGGTACTCAATTATACATATATGAGGCCACTTGAAATTGTCCCACAAATCATGACACTGTTCATCTTCTGTTAGTCTTTCTTTTCTCTGTGTTTCATTTTGGATGATTTCTTTGGTTATGTTTTCAACTTTCTTTTGCTAATGTTTTCCTCTGTAATGTGTGATCTGCTACCGATCTCGCCTAGTGTTCTTTTTCCCTCAGATGTAGTTTTCAACACTAGATGTTTGATGTGAGTCATTTTTATAACTTCTGAGTATCTGCCTATAACAGGCTCAATTTTTCCTGCAGTTTTTGATCATATGGAAAATAGCAACAATAGCCATTTTAATGTCCTTATTTACTAATTCTATCATCAGTGTCATTTTTAGCTCTGTTTTAGGTGTTTCTATTTATCTGCTTCTTTTCATGCTTAAAAATATATAATATATATATATATTTACTGGCCGGCAGATATTATATATTTTACCTTATCGCATGTTGAATGTTTCTGTATTCCTATAAATATACTTGGACTTTGCGTGCCCTGTTGGTGTCCCACGAATTACAAGTGTTTTTCTCTCTGGGTGGTGGGAACACATGGTATTCCATGCTTATGTGAGCTTCAGAAAATCTTCCTCCTGATTGTTTTGGGCAGTTCTTTCCCCAGCCTAGGGTGGTTTCCTGCATACATGCAATGCCCTCAGCTGAAGACTTGAGGGGCTTTCTGCAGACTTCCAGAGCTGGCTCTTTCTGTGCAGCCTTCTCCTTCCTGGAGCCCTACTAGGGGACTCCATCCATTTGGCTTCTATAAATTCTCAGCTCCATCCCCTCAACTGGAGATGCAACCAGGTTCCTCCTGGGGAAACTGCCCCACAGGGCAGCCTGGGGGCTCTCCTGGCAGGAGTTGGTGATTACAAAGCTGATGCTGTTTGTTTTCCATCTCTAAGGATCCACTGTCCTTGCCAAAATCCACTGTCAGAAAGCCCCTGTTTCATGCTTTTGACTGTTTATTTTTTGTTTGTTTGTTTGTTTGTTTGTTTCACCTATTTCAGGTAGAAGGGAAATCCTGTCCCTGTAACTTCATCTTGGTCAGAAGAAAAACTGAAACAGTCGATATCTGCTCTTCTAGAGTTACAAAATGCCCTTAAGTAAGTATAAGGAGAAGCTAGATGGAGCAGAGAATCAGTCAAAAACTACATCCAATAATGACAAAGTAAAACAAAATAAAACAGAAAAGAAAAGTAGTTAATATTGACTAATGGCTTGCAGAGTGTCAGGCACTACTCTAAACACATACATGAATTATATTACTTATTACCCTCAACAATTCTCTGAAGTAGCTACTTTCAAAACCTTTATTCTGTAGACAAAAAAAAAAACTAAGACACAGAGAAATTAAGCAAACTTCCCAAGAAACTGTAATATTCCAGAGCTGGGAGTGGAACCTGGGACATCTGAATTTAGAGATTGTCTTTTCTCAGTGTAGAAAAACTTCAAAAGCTACTCAGAACAAAATAGAAGCAACAGGGACCTTAAAGAAGAGAATGAATGTGAGCTCCTATTAGTTTTGTTAGATAGCCAATACTATGGTAATTATTAGTCACATCTTGGTTTGTTCCTCAAGGCCAGTGCAGCCTGGGGAAAGGTCTGCACACTTCCATGAGATCACAGAATGCTGCACTGCCTTCCGCCCCCTGCATGCGCACGATTGTCTACCTCTCTGAAGACTAAGGCAGATGTCCTCTTTCTCGATTCTAAAGTGTTCTAATGTTCTAGATACCAACACCACAGAGCATCCTCCTTTCCTGTATTCTATGAGATGTTTGTGCTCAATGCACCTGTCAAAATTAACATCCTCCACTATATAAATGCATAGAGAGATAAATGTTATCTGATCATGAATTTTATATAGTTGAGTTAGGAATGTGGTTTTTAAATGATCAAAATTCACCCATCTGGCTTTTCTGCCATCGCTCCCTGGCACTATTGCACATGACGTGCGAAAACCATGTGACGCCAGCGTGGCAGTGTGGGCGGGTCTCTTTCAACCATCCCTATCTTTTCACATTTTACGTACATCTATACAGGCCATAGGAGTACATGGAATGTGAATTTGTGGTGGCAGGTAGAGGGGCAAGCTGTTTATGTCTTTGTGTTTGAAAGACCCTGCAGACCCCACCGTGGAGCTCTGAACTCACCCAGCTCTCACGACTGCAGCTGTACAGCCCCTACCCAGGATGGGAAGTCCCTCCTCAGTCACTTGGCCTCCATCAACCAGGTCAACGTCTCTGGGCCTTTCTCAAAGAGTCATTGTACAGCTTGTGTACCAAAAATGTGTACAGCAGAGTATTTCCTGAGGAGGAGAAATAGAATTAATATTCCATAATTTGAGGGGCAAAAAAGAATGAGCTAAAGTAGCTCCAGGTGCAAATCAGTGGTGACATTTAGGAAACACTCCCAGGTTAGAAGGCGCATCGTCAGGCAGTCTGCACTGTTCACGAACACACACCCATCCGGTCTCAGAGGCTATAGCAGCGTGCGTTTATTTCTTGTTCATGTTACATGTCCATCTGGGGTCGGCTGTGGTTCTGCTCAATGTTCCTTTAACCTGTGGCCTAGTCCGAGGGACTTACTCTCAGGGACATCACGAGTCTTCATGTGGAAGGCAAAGCGAGACATGGGAATCCATGAGATGGCTCTCAATGCTTCTGTTCAAAGATGGTCATCTCTTCTCACTTTAAGATAGCCACACAAGTGATGTGCCACTCAGCAAAGTGGGTGCTAGATTTGTGGGGCCCTCCCAAGTCTCCTGTCAGAAGAGAAACCCGCAGTCCCATGGCCATGCCTGGTATCCACAGGCAAAGCAGCGGAACACTGCCCAGGGAAGTAGAGTGATTATGTCAAACAATAATAAAATCTACCATGAGGAGTAAGGGCTTTCCTCATGGCAACAGACTTTGCATGTCATGTTACGTACTCAGGCTTGGGCCCCCCACTGTTATGCAGAGCCGCACACCGCACGGCCATGCACGTAGAAGGGAATGCTGCAGTGTATATCGGATTCGAGCGTTAGCAATGGAGCAACTAAGTCATCGCTGCCCCTGCCGGGGCATAGCCTGGTGTAAAAGAGCAACTGACACCAAAGACCATACAAACAACAGAGCGAGACCCTTGATTCCTGTGGGGGCAGATATCACATGGGTCTAAATTTTTCAGACCGGCATCCACAGGATAACAGCTCAACCCCCAGCCTGTCCTGTCCACACAACACAACTGGGAAAATTTCCCCAGCATGGGTGTCAGTCAATAAACAGAACAAAAGCTGTCCTCCTGTCAGAGGCTCGAACAAAGATGTTCTCTCAATTTAAAGACCTCATAGTCCTGCGGAAACCAGGTAAAATGGAGTTTAAATGTCTCATTGAAGAAAAAGAGATTATTTTATTCACATAAAAAATGTCTTAGATAAAAAATATAATTGCCAAGACCATAGACAACACCCAGGAGAGGAGCTCTCTGAATCAGTAGCAAACTTAAAAGCTTACTTTTCCTCTCCCGAATGCGAGCTGAAGATCAATTTAGCCATAGAATTAGGAACAAGAAGCTGCATAGGAAATTACTCAGCGGAATCTACAGAAACAGGTGGACTTGGATGAGGCTTCAGGATGATGTGAATGATTCTGAAAAGAGAGCACGTGGCATGGACACGTTTTAATCGTCCTCCACAGCCTGGGCAGGCAACAACCATACACTCACAACTCCTCCCACAAGGAGCGTCAGCGCATCGCCGCAGAGCCGCAGGCTGGCTGGACACCAACCCCAGCAGCCCCCACCCCCTTGAACGCTGTTCCTGAATGGAGGTGCGGCCCTGTACCAAAGGGCCCACTATTATTGTTGCAATTCCGTTGTTGTTATAGATCATCACAAACAGTGCATTGGCACATACCTGTCTGCTGTGCAAAGTGTTTCACAATACAATTGCATGTCACGCTGACAAAAGGAAGTTAGGAATTCCCCCCTCCACACACCTCTCTGGTTCTCTTTTCCTCTCTCTCTCTCTCTCTCTAGTGCATATATATGTATGCAGTACATAAATGTTACATAACCATAACTGCATACAATGTGTCCACCAATTATTTTGTGAGGAGAAGGCCCTGTTAAATAAGGCTATGAGAACATTATCGAAATGAAGTATGACAAATACGCAAAATGTCCAACAAAGCTAATTGGATCATATTAATCAATTCGGGATTGTCAGGAGAGAAGGATATCACCAAAGGCCGTGCCCTGGGAAACAGGTGCATTGGTGGCCTGGCCATGAGAGACCACAGGAAATGAGAAACGGCCGATACAAAGTGGGGAAGCCAAGAGAGCAGAATCAGGAATAAGGGGTTTATCCCATGTCGAACAAAATAAAGTGAGGATTGAAAAGTATGCCACTGGATTTGCAATGTCTGAAGCCATGAGTGACCTTTTAAAGAATGATTTAAGGAAAGTTGTGGGCAAAGTTAAATTGCAGTGTCTGGACAGGTCAATCTCTCATCTGTCCAAGTCAAGAGCACACTGCTGCCCGGCAGGTGAGCAAGTCCCACACAGTCAGCGCCTGGCCTCACGGAGTGTCTACTCTCACTCTGTGATTTCCTGCATTTTAGACCATGACCCCTGTAAGAAATGCATTTTATGCTGCAAAATCATGTGTGTGTATACACATACATGCACACACATGCACATGACTTTCATTAAGAAACACCTCTCTTTACCAAGATCGGTGACTTTTTTCCTTATTCTGTTCTGTTCAGTGAAAAACCTAATGATCACGACCAACTAAAAATGATTCCACAATAACCGACTGGGTTGCAGCAGTGTTGAACCAGCACTGCGCAGCAGACACGGGCTCCTGGCGCACGCAGACACCCTTTCACTCGGCAACGGGCCCTTGCTGGAGAGGGGCGTGTGCTGCGGGGTGGTGGCCGAGGGCCTTGTCCTCAGGAGGCAGGGACCTGGGGGTGGAGGAGGCCCAGGGGAGCAGCTCTTAGTTCCAGGCGTTCCAGTTCTTAGTGAGGGAAGAAAAGGAGGAGCAGGAGCACCTGGCCCCACTGGAGAGTCCAGCTTCCGTTCTGCAGCTGGAAGCGCTTTATGCACAGGGGTCTCCAGCCCGAGACTCTCCTCCTACCAGGGCTTCCGCTTCAGTCCACGGGTGTGAACTGGGGCCAAGCGCAGACTCTCCCGGGAATGGAGTGATGCTAACAAAGGGCAGGTAAGAGGGCCGGGTGACACCTGAGAGCTGAGCAGGCAGGACACGTTTCTCTCCTCTCACCCTTTGCTCAGTTCTTCTGAACACGCCACGGACTTCCGTCCTGTGTGATTTCCCTCAGTGCCCCAGGCAGAAGGTGGAGAGGTAGCATTTCTCCATAGTTCCCGAGGAGGAGTGGTCGCCATGCTCCTTTCAGGACGCGGCACCGAGGTAGAGCAGAGGGACGGGGTGGACCGTGAACTTCCGCGCCAGCTGTTCTGGGCCCAGGGCAGGTCTCCAGCCCCTTCCCGAAGTCCTGCTCTATCCAGGAGAAGGTGTGCAACGAGTGCACTATGCAGTCTGTTGGGTGCATAATGGGTATTGAAGGAGGCCTTTCTTCCAGTCTCCAGGAGGCTACGGCTTGCTCTACCAAAGTTCAAAAAACTAACGTGCGCGGAGATACAGGCCGGCAGCCCAGGGAGCGCTTCATGAAAGCCGTGCGCTCTGCAGGGGGCACCTAATGGCAGCGAGCCCCCCCACCGCCGCCCATTCTCCCCTCTCCTGGGCACACACAGGCGCAAGTGCACACTCGGTGCCCTCTGGCACACGACCACAGAAGGGCTGTCCGTGCGCTGAGTCCCACACTTTCCAGCTTCATTATTCTCTTGGATTCTTTTTTCCTCTCCCCACTTCCAGCTGACCTGGCAGTGAACCCAGAGTTGAATCCCTTGGCAATTTTCTATTTAGTATTCCACCCTGGTCTCTCCTCGGTTACTTCCGCTCCTGGTGGAGAAGGTCCCGCTGAAAGAACAGTGGAGGCAGAGGCCCCCTGGGAAAGGATGTTGACAAACAAGCAAAGACACATCGCTGCAGGGTCTCGCTCAGGACAAGACTGTTCTCCCTCCAGTGCGTGCAAAAGCAAAGTATGGATTTTTTTTTTTTGTCCATACCAAATATAAAATAATTTTTCAGTACCACCGACCACAAAAATGGTAATCAAGTCAGCCACGTCCTCTTCTTTCTAAGTCAGAAGTAGGACCTAGGATTTTTCATTTTCTAAATTTTTCTTAAAGTAGGTGGTTTGAAGAATACTTTAATATTAAAGATTAAAGACTGATTGCCAAAGAGAGGTTAGACGGACTTGAATATGCTATTCCTTGCATATATATATATATATATATATATATGTAAATAAGTAAGGGAGTTCTAGAAATAAACCCTTAACACACTATTGATTTGATATAAGTATCTATTTTGTGGCAAAATTGTAGTGCTAAGCACGGAATTTCCTATGAATTTATGTCACATTATGAGATAGATGCTGTTATAACAGCTCCATTTCATAAAGGAAGAAAAGGAGATACAAAGAAGCTAACTAACTAACAAGTGTCCAGAAATACAAGTGGTGAGTGGTAGATTGAAGATGTGAGCCCGGTGTGTCTTGCCAGTGTTCTAGCTTAACTACAAAAATACATGCTTTCAGCATGTAATACGCAACTCTAAGGAGCTAAGAAAAGAGCTGCTATTTATTATTGGTCTTCTAATTTTTGTCCTATAATGTTGCTTTGTAAGCATAACAAATTAAATATTGTTATCTCAAAAACAACTGGATATGAAAATGCAAAAATAATCATCTAAATTAACTCCCCAAGCCAAAGGGTAAAACTAGCGTCATTGAAAGACTAAAAAAATTGCTTTGTTCCTTAACAAGTTTAGAGGAAATAACAGAAATTGGCTGTACTGCCTTGTTTTGAGAAAAACATGTCTCCTGGTGGAACCTTGGCTGCACAAGTCCAAACCAGTTATTCCCACCAGGGGACATAAGCCCCATCAGTCTGCAACCGTATCTATCAATGAGTTTGTTGGGTAGAAGAAGAAAACTCATTCAATTTTTCTGTTCGTTGGCAATGTTAAGGATTCAGTGGGAATAAGCTGGAGGTATTTTATTTATGGGCAAAGAGAAAACAATGTAGTCTCTGTCTGTCTTGTATCCTTTTGGCTTTATCTTTGCTCTCATCTGGAAACCTTGATGTCAAAAATATTATCAATTTCCAAATAGTTTTGACAACCAGGCAACATACACTTAAGGGATTCAGTTTATAAGAAATAGATACATAGTCTTTTTCTAAAAAAAAAAAAAGTACCACTCTGATTTTACTGGGATTAGACATTCAGCACATAACATAGTCGCTTAGAAACTTTCCTTTCGCACACGCAAATGCAATATAAAATGGCTCGAGTGCTGCTAAATAAAGATATCTTCCCGATGGCCAAATCCTTTGCCAAAGTGTTATATGTCCTTTCATATCTGTTCTGCAATGTAATCTTTTGTCTTATATCATGGATACCAGCCAGAACCATGCAGAGATTTTACTTTTGTTGTTTGTCTTAAAAGCATTCCGAGCCGCTTCGCTTTCTAATTCATGATACAAGTTGGAAGCGTCTAGATTGGATGCAAGGCCCTCCTATATAGCCTTCTTTTTTGCCAATGCTCTTAGGAAATGTTCTGGCTGAACTTTCAGCCATTTTCTGTCTTTCTCTGCTCAGGCTTTGATTTGAGCTTTGACCAGTCAAAAACCAACGGGACATGGGACCATAAACAGTGCACCACTAGTGCTCCCTGCCTTGCAGGTGATGGCGTGTGCTCAGGATGGGTTTTGTTACCTACCTGCAAATAGCAATGTTTACATTCAGGTCTTTGCTTCAGGGATAAACATCTTTGAGCATTTTACCTCTATTTTCAAATTGGTTGAAATAATGAACAAGGCTCAGAAAATCATTTAACGCGATGTGATCTCGGGTTTCTGGAACTTTGATCTCATTCTTCTCTGTCTGGCTCTCCTTGGCATTCTATTTTATCAGAGGCAATATTCAGCTTAGCACAGCATAGAGGTCATTATATATTCATATAAGTGCTCATTATATATTTATTGAATACACACATGGTGGAATGTAAATTACTTTTGATAATAACCTTTCTTTTGCTTTTTACATTATTTTTTTATTGTAACATAAAACATACATACAGAAAAACACCCAAAACAAAGGCATGACTTAGAAAGCCATCATAAGGAAAATACTCACCATTCACGTAAAAAGCTACAACTTGGCTAAATTCTTCAGAAGGGCTTCCATGGGGCCTGTTCCTTTCAAAGATCTGTCCTCATCCTGATTTTTGTGATAATCACTTCCTTGCTTTTCCTTATGGTTTGATCACCCAGATATGTATCCCTAGAAGCTATTGCTTAGGCTTGCCCATTAAAAACATTAAACCACAAAACTAGATTTGTCTTTTAAGTATCTTTTAAATTGCATTACCTTCCACATCCCTTCATTGACTTTGTATTTTGTCTGTTGAAAAATTCTGGGATATGGTATTTAACTAGTATTTCTCTTTCAGCCTGAATTTTGCTGATTGCATGTTCTTTGTGGAGTTCAACTGGCCCCTCTGTTTCTTGTTTTTCCTGCAGATTGACAGCTGTACCCAGAGCCTCTATCAGACACAGGGTTGATTCCTTTGGCAAGACCGTGGGTGGTTTAATATTGTTTCACTGGAAAGCACAGAAAATTGAAATAGCTACCATTTATGCCTGAAGCCTACATCTATTCCTTCACTAGGGTTGCAAAAAAATAATATCCTAATTCTAGTGTTTTTTTAACTAACTGGAATAGTTTTGAATGGACAAACTTTCTATTATCTCTTATTTGCATATCTAATGCCACATTTTTCATTTTAAAAGCCAGGTCAAATGCATGATTCTTTCCTTGCATTTACTCAGTTTAAAAATGAATTTTTCCCTGTCATCTTCAAAATGCAACCAACCGCTATTTTTTAATGTCGTTATGAACTTATGAATTTAAATCTATTTGTTGAGTTTCAATTCATTACAATTTTTGTCCTTTTTGAAGCTCAAATTTTGCCATATTTGGACATAGCAACCTTTTAAAATTGACTCCTGAGTCTTTTGAAACAAGTCTACTAATCTTTGATAGCTTCCTTGCTATCTGGTATGTCAAGCTGTTCCAACTCTGTTTTCTTTTAATGAGAAATGGTAATTCAAGGCCCCCATCTTGGCATTGAGGACATTCATTGCTACCTGGTTGGTCATTGTTGTTAGGCCTTTTCAGTGGAAAGTGCTAGGAAAATAGATAAATAGATGGATAGATAGATAGATAATTCAATTTCCTATTTAAAGATAAAATATTTCTTAAGTACCTACCAATGTTTTCAATTTAAATTCAGGCCTAAAGAGTCTGTATTTCACCTCTTTTATGTTAAATCTCTGTGTCCTTTCTTTCGTACCAAGAATCCTGGCTCTAAAGACATAGATGATCATATAATAAATTTATAATATCCCAAAAGTACTCTTTGCTTGTCCATATTACATAAATAAGTCTCAGAATAACAATACTAAAATACCACCCCCAATTTTGATTATTAGAAATAGTTAAAATTTACCTATGTGCCCACGTTCTCTCTTGGCATGTCATATAACCATTCCATTCTATACTCTCTCTTTTAGTAACCACTTAGTCTTAGTTCTATGAGTGATTATACACTTTTTCTCTCTACTAGAATTACGCCAATTTTTCTGTAGTCATTTTGGTTGTCTGAAGCTTGTTCTCTAGAACACTCTGTAGGAAGAGCTCAGGGAAGGAAACTGCCTAGATTCTAAAATGCTGATAATAGCTTATCTGTGCCCTGTACCTTGGACGGTATTTTGCTAACTATAAAATCCTTGGATTACTTTTTTCTTACTTTGAATATTTTAAATATGTTACTCCATTTTCTTCTGACTAAAATATTGCATGTTTTAGTTTGCCTAGATGGTCATAGATTTTTCTTTCTTTTTCTGTAAAATTCAGTAATTTTATTAGAATATGTCTAGGTTCAGTTGTTTTAGTTGACATCCTCAGGTTTACAATGTGCTATTTGTATTTATAGGTTCAAATCTATTTTTTAATTGAAAGTTTTTAGTCCATTACAATTTTTAGCATTTGTTATTGTCTCCTGTTTTGATTTCACACACCAGACTCCTGTTGATTGTCTTTGAAGACAAACATCTTCAATGTTTGTCTCTTTCCTTCTTTTGATTACCTTCATTTCTTTTTTTTTTTTTTTTCCTTTTTGTACCTTCTATTTCTTTTAAGGGAGTATACGGTTCATTCAATCTTGTGGGGTTTTTTAGTTTAGTCTGTATTTCTAAAGTTTATATTTCATGGTTATATTGTCTCTTAAATTGTTTCATCTCATTTCTGAATTTTTATAATTCTAATTTATTTTTCTTTTATATCATATCATTTTCTTAAAATTTTTATCTCATCTTGAAATTGTACTTTATAATTTTTCTGTTGTCCAAGAATGTCTTTCTATCATGTTTGCGTTGTCTGAGGGATGTTATTCTACTCTTTATTCTTTTTTTACTTAAAGTAACTTTGTATGGAATTTGACCTCCATACTTTTCTGTTGCTTTTATGTAAATTTGGTTTTCCTGAATTTTTAGAAGAAGCCTTGCCCCAGATAGCTTTTTTAACTTGCAAAGAGCTCCCTTTTGTGTTGTTTTGTATAGTTTTTAAAAATACAGCAGTACGCTTTCTGACATTTCATGTCTCTATTCCTGTCCTCCACTTTAATCTGGGCTTTCTCTTTTTTTCTTCCTCCTCAGTGTAGGGCTATAACCTGGAAGGACACCCTGGGAGATCAGTTCCAGGAGTTAATAGGGTCTAGAGCCAGCTTCTTTGGGTCTTACCACAGACCCCTTGCACTAGGAGTCAGAAATATCCTCCCAGTTCCTGCTGGTCCTCCCAAATTGGCAGGCCTCCCTCCCTCTGTTGGCTGTTGGGGCTGGGTGGGGCTTCTGTCCACAGTCCACGTGGATGTTGGTAACATGCAGGCCTTGTGGAGGTTGATGGCTTGCTCCAGCAACTTTTATTTTGGATTTCAGGAGATACCTTATTATTTTATTTTAATATAAATGTTGTTGATGGATTTTTTGGAGGGAGAGGATTGGAGGAAAATCTAATTGCTGCTTTTATATAGTGATTCAGGAAAGTCCAAAACGATGCTGGCACTACCAACACCATCTTCTTAGAGTTCCTGATTGCTTGTCAAGGTCTTCTAATGACCTCATATATTTGCCTTGCTGCCTCAACCACATCCTGGATTCTTTTAGGGGCGAGGAATTCAACACAAATCATTTTTTGTTTAATGCACCAGGGGAAGTCTATTGTATATGGCTCCATAAATACGAATTATATTAAATACATTAAGCTAATGAAAATTTAGACCTGGAAAGAATTTTAAAGGTTAACTAATCTGATGTTTTTAATTTATAGCATGCAAATTTATGTTATAAATATTTTTTCTGAATATGTCATTTCTCTATTTTTTGGTATTTTTATTAATAAAGAATTTTTAAAAATATAATGTAGTAAATTCATCAGTCCTTTTGAGTTTTCTGAGTTTTTTGGCATTATTAGAAAACCTTTCACCTAAGTTATAAAGAAAGAAGTCCTCATGTGAACCTGTATCATTTGCATGTTTGTAGTGGTTTATTTTTGTTGTTGTTTTTAATATTTAAGTGTTTAATCCAGCTGAAAGTTATTCTGGTGTTGGCAACGAGGAAGGGAATCTCACTTCATTATTTTTTCCTGCAGATAATAGCCATCTGCAGTTGTTCCAACACTATTTAATTAAGTAGTCAAACCGTTTTTTCTCAAATGATTATAAATGCCATCTTTATAATGTATAAAAATCTAGTATATACTAAATCTGTTTCTGAATTTATTTATTTTTTGCCCTTTATTTCCTCAATTTACATCTCTTATTTCTTTCTCTTATCTAACAGTGCAACCAGTTTCTCCAAAACAATATCCCATATGGCAACGATAGTAAACATCATTCCCTGTGGCTGGTCTTAGTAGAAATTCACCTCACGTTTGCCTTTTAAGGAAGATACAATGTTGGATTTGGGGTTGATATATGGAAATATTTGTATTTAGCTGCTATCTACTTACTTCTATTTTGGTAAGTTTTTTGTTATAAATTGGAAACAGATACCAAATTTTGATAAATACTTTTTCAGCTTCAATGGAAATAAGCTTGTGATTTTTTTCTTCTACTACCTTATATAAAAATTATATTGATAGAATTTTCTAATATTGAGTCATTTTTGTATTCTAAAAATAGACCACCCTACTTCTCCATAAGGGTGTTTTTATAATATGAATTTGGATTTTGTAAACTAATATTTTATTTAGTGTTTTTAAATCATTATTTATAAGTGAAATTGATCTGTAGTTTCTTTGTCTTTTCATTTTTACTATCTATGCTAGAATTATAAAAAGAATCTGGAATTGTTTTCCTATGTTTTCAAGCAGTGTAGATAGCATTGGAGTTATCCAAATATTGAGAGATTGCTGAAATTCCCGTATGAACCTCTCTGAGACTGCTGCATTTGGGGAGGTAACTCTTTGTCCACTTTTGTTATTTTTCCTTTTGATAATTTGTCTGCTTTGTTTATGCCTGCCATCTGGGTCAGTTTTGTTAGTATTCTTCAATGAACTATTTATCCTGATTCTCAAATAAATGCATGTGCATAGATTTAATCAAAATAATTTCTTATAATCCATGTTTTTTTGTATTTCTATTTTCCCAATTAATCTTTTCAAATTTGTGGTATTTATACTTTTGTCCTTTTATATTTATGATTAAGTTAGCTATCCATTTTTAAAAACTTTCCAAGATTCTTGTTTTTTAACAATTGCTTTTACTGTTGTTTCTCTTCTGCTTTATCTATTTTTATTGGTACCTTCCATTGCTGTGTTAGGTGGATTTTTTGGCTTTTTCCCACATTACTTAGTTGTTTGTTTATGCCCTGGTTTTTACTCCTTTTTTTATTTATATAAATATTTAAGGATATTAATTATTCTTTGTTTTTGCTTTATGGCACAGATGGATACTGTTTTATTATCATTATTTTCTATATATTATAGAGTTTGAGTTTGGGTCCTACAGTTAAAATCGTTGTTTGGAGTTTGTTTATTTAATAAATATAAGTAATTACAGGCAATTGTGGTTTGGTTTGTTTGTTTTCTGGCTTTAAAATTAATTTCTCACTCAATTCCCTTGTGACCAGGGCAACAATAATAATCTGCCAGCTAACAATGCTGAAAAAGTTAATGGCTAAATGTGAATACATCTTCTTGGCCACGCCTCTCTCTCTACCTCTTTCCTCTCCTTCCCACTCCTTGTAAGTAGACATTTAAACAACTTTTAAGTCTAGATTAATAGCAGTTTAAAATAAAGTAACTCTTTTCTATGAAATGTTTGTTAAAAAAATACAGAAAATAAAAGTAATCATTTACTAAATATTAACTTCATTAAATTCTGATGGATTTACAAATTTTGGTTGTGAAATTTTAAATCACCAGTGATAACAGGGCCTAAAACTTGCAATTGTGTCCTGTCTGTAAAAGCACCAAACTAGTGATATTTTTGGTGATAGAACTCGCTTTTCCTTCATTCGAAGATTGTGATTAGAGCCAAATAATCTTTCTGAGATTTGATAATGCACACCATATGTGAGTTGAAACAGTGGCAAACTAATCCCATTCAGTTTTCCTTTGCTGAGATAACTATTTGACTTGGGAACTAAATTATACAATAATTTCTAGTTACCTGCCCATTGGAGGAGAAAATGCTCTTAGGTTATGATAAACTTTTTGTTGATATGAGATATATAATTTTTATGACGTGGTCACAGAGATTTAGGTCACATGTGAGTGATTTGGAGACAGATCTCAGGGACTTAGAAATGAACAGGAGGTCCCATGTGCTGCACTCTGCTGAATGTTTATTTTCAAGTTAGGCATACTTTTCTTCTAGAAACCTTCTCTTGCATAAGCCTTTTTTTAAATAAAAGAGGTAATCTGGATTAACAGGAATCTAATGAGGTTGGAGTGATGGATAATTTAGATGATATTAATATACATTCCATAATCCTTTTTAATTCACTAAAACAGAGGTTCATTATCATCATCATTTTAGTTAATTGTTGCTGAACATATTCACTTTACTTACATATGTCATCCAATTGTCATTTTATCATCCTAATTTTACAGATGAAGAAATGACAACAAATATTTATTGTACTAAGCACTTTACAAATATTAACTCATTTAATTCCAAATAAAAACCCCAAGAGATAAGTAGTTTTATTTTCCACATTTTACAGATAAGAAAACTGAAATTTAGACAGATTGTAACTTATCCAATTTTATAGCTAGTGGGTGGCAGAGCCAGGATTCAAACCCAGTTAGTTCTAAATGCCCCCAAAGAATAAGCTCATGCATCTCTGAGGTCCTTCCATTTAACTCTGATGCAACCTTCAAAAATCCTTGTACTGAAGATTTTTTCTATTTGTTAACAACACAATTTTAAGTGTCAATTATAAAGTATTATGAAATTCATGAGGCTTACTAGTATGCTGTTCTTTTACATCTGTGAAGTAATCCCCAGTGAAATGATATGGATGTTGGACAGACATACATTCTTCACCCAACCAATTTTTAACTGTCAGGCCTCTGTTGTCTCAACTTCAGAATAACATATTGTTCTGAAATGTTTTCTCCCAACGGTGTGTAAATTTCTGATCACTCTTGACAAGTTTTCTTACTACTGACCATCCTGGAGAACATCTCATGGCATGAGCATTCAACAGCTATAAAGAAGCAGGTTATATAAAAATAGAGAAAGAGGCCTACTGCTCTCATGGGCACACCTGTCAGATTTAACCGTTGAGGATATTTGGATGAAGGTGTTAATACTCATTTAGAACAACTGGCCCAGAAAATATGATTTGTTTAGTTAAAAGCAAATCAACTGAGCCAATGGAAAGAAGAGAGCACACAGAAGGGGTTGGGTCTGCCTAATCACAGCTGGCATTACTGTAATCAAACCTTTCAATTTTGTTTCTCTTAATTTGGAATGTGTCTTTGCTGGATCATTAAGGGTAACTTTTGTTGGGATTAAAGAGAGAATAAATCAAGGTTCTATGGTTCTCAGTGGTCACTGTCTATATTTTATCATGTAGTTTATTCATAAAGACATCACCACATACCCAAGGAGGACCTGGAAAGATTTGAAGGCTGGACTCAGGTCCCAGTGGATGACTGGTTGTCTGTGTGACCTTAATCCCCCAGTTAACCTCTCTGCACCGGGATTTCCTCATCTGTAAAATAAGGAGATTGGACCAGCCAGTCCTGGAGCCTCTTCCAGCTCTTTAATTGGATGGAATTTTGATAGTAAAAATCACCAGATCTGTGGCATTTTACCAGATGTCTTCCTCCAGTTCATGCAGTAGTATTAAGTGCACTTTCCTCCTTTATTTTGCACTCAGGAGTCCCTGTGGGTTGCTGCTCACCTGGACAGATGGCTATTGCTAAATTGCCCTCTGACGCACTGATAATGGAAATGGCAGAATCATCGCTCTCAGCCTTTCGAAAGTGAGACAAGACTAGACACAAGCAGAAAGTACTTAGAGTCTAAAAATTAAATACAACTTCCATTTATTTTCCAATTGAGGTGACCACTCACAAAATCAAGCTAAGGCAGCCCTGGGCCTGGGCATCTCTCTGAAACTGTGCATTTGCATCAAGTTGGAAACGTCCCCTCTCCTGATGGTGTCATCAAGTGCCGTAATGTACACGTATCGTATTTGCCAGGGATTGCTTAGCAACAGAACTCTGCGTTCTGCCAACTTTCTTTTCATGCTGACAACCTAGATTTCACAGAAGTTGTGTTTTCTAGAAGAGTTTATAGACTGGGATGGGTGACGAAGGGATGGCTCATCACAGATGCAGACAGAGACTGGCACTGGCTGTCCCTGTTTATGATTTCTGGGGATATTTTAGATGTTATTATAATGGCACAGTATTCAAAAACAATTTATTTTTCATCACTGGCTATTAATCACAGTAGATCGACGTCAGTTAGCTCATAAAGCTGATGATATAAAGTGCTGTATTTGTGAGGAAATATCAACTTGATTTTAGCCACAAACATTAAAAGCCATCATAAAAACTAATGCATTGCCAATGGGTTATTAGTAGTGCATTAGCGATGTCTGCTCACCTTGTAAAAAATTAAACCACATTATTTTATTGAGAAAACATTCGTTTTAAAAACCTAGATTTGTCTTGTGGGGTACAGGATAAAGTATAGTATCTGAGAGGCTATTATAACTTGGTTCTTCCACTTGTCTTTACTCATGCTGTGTCCCCAGGAGATGAATATTGCATGACAAAGTAGAATAATACTACCAATGTTTGAATATAATAAATGACCTTCATTTTAATGTAGGCCCTTATGAAATGATTTAATATGTACAATTTTTTTAAGTAGAGTATCTAATCATGGCAATAATGAAGTACACAATGGACAGTAGAGTGCTGTTCCTTCTAAAGAAGTCACTGCTTCTCATTTATTATTCTATATAGACTATAATAAACAGTGTAATTAATATATAATAACATAACTAAGTCCATTGATGATGGTTTAATCTATTTTCCCTCATATTTATGAGATTATTATGTGATGATAAGAAAGAAGATGATATTGTTCTTTTTTTACATAAGCCATACATAAATATGGGTTTGAATTCATCATCGTGAACTGGTATAAAATTATCCACCAATTTTCCAGAATTCCTTATACCAGCCATTAAAATAAAGGAACTGAAGTTCCCACAGGTAAGTTTCCAGGCCAATTAAATGTTCCTCATACTTCTCTTTTGAGTTATATGGGAATAAATCACAAAGTGGTTTATTTTACATTCAGACGATTTGCAGCTTACAGAAATTGACTGGTGGCAGTTTAATAGCAAGTTGATTGGCAAGCTGGGCTTTATTTTCCCTTCCAGGCTATGCTCTAAAACAGCCCCATGCTCGAATTGTTTCTGATAATCATTCATTTGAAGTTTACTTATGGAGCATCTATTATGTACCAAACTTTAGACAGAGGCAGAAACGTAGTAAAGAGTCGAACCCCCGGCAGCTTATGTTCTTGGCCATGAGGGGAAGGGTGTTGCCTCTCCAAACAGTCAAAGTGTGAATAAAAACTCAGGGTAGATTCAAAGAGCGGCAAGCTCTAGGAAGAAGACAAGCAGCAAAGCATTAGTGTTGCAGCTCTCCCACTGCAAAGGGTGCTTGTGTTGTTTGTGAGTGCTTACAATGTGCTTCACAGAAGTTGCTCTTCCTTCCCCAGCCCTGTCCTGAATGGTTTCTTGGAAGCTCATGTTCACAAATCACACGCTTTCACTCTGCACCATTTGAACTTTCCACATGTTCACATTAGATCCAACATATAAACATGACGTGCCCCACTCGCATAAGTTGATTTTGCGAGCACGATATCTTTTTCCCCTTCTTTCTTTTCAAAAAGATAAAAGACAAAAAGCTTCCTCTCTGTACATCTTATAATGAATGCATTGTGAAAAGTTCCTCAAGTTGCTTGCGCACAGCTTCAGTTATGTCTACAGTGTTGCAGAGAAAAGTCTCAATCTTATTGCTCCTGTTTTAATAATTAAATCTTTCTGAGTATTTATCCCATGCTATTGCACTGAAGTAAAGACAGCTTGACAGAGAGCAGGAGGACGTTTGAAATGAAGAAAGCCCAAGTGTGATCCACCCAATGTTGACTTACTAGAGAATCACATGTCTGGGGACATGTGGATAGCGCATTGCATGAAGTCTTATCAAAGTGAGTCTGAAAAAGATGGAGTGGTTAGCAACATGTCCTTCTTGGCTTATTCAGTACCCAAACTTTAAGAAAAAATTAATTTGGACAATTAATTTGGATAATTTCTATACTTTTTTTAAATAAATGAGGAAAAAAATTAAAGAAGAAAATGTGAGAGGGAAATGTAAAAGTATCTCTTGTTCTCTGTCTCTATCTCTCTGCCTCTATCTCTCTGTCTCTGTCTCTTTCTCTTTCACACACACACACCCACCCCTTAATAGACCTCAGGCCACTAGGCAAGCTGAAATGGTTCAGATTATAGCTGTGTGGAATATCTCTGGTTTTTCAGGTTGGAGTTAGAGAGGTGGTGGTATTAACCAATGGGAGAGGATATTCCCAAGATGGAAATTGTTCCCATTTTTTGGATCTTGGAGAGGAATGGGAGTGGTTTCAGATGTAGATGTCAGAGTCAGACAGATCAGGGTTTGAAACCCAACTCTGACATCTCTTCACTGTGTCAACCTGGACAATTTAGCTAACCCCTCAAAGCTTTGGTTTTTCAAACATAAATCATGTAGGATTATGTTTGGAGATTTCACCCTCGCAGGGTCTTTGTGAAATGATGCACCCGTGGCCTTCATTCAGGGCCTGGTGCAGAGCACCAACTCCATCAACTGGAGCTTCCTTTGTGTCTCCACATCCACAGTGTTCAGGCACAGGCTCTTGACCATCCAGGGTAGACGTTAGCCTCCAAGAATTTATCTCAGTTGTCCCATTCAAAGCCATTTTAATCTAGGAACATAATTTATATATAAAAAAGCAGTAGCATGAGCAATGGGAAGAGTCAAATGTTGACATCTGTGAGAAGTACCATCGATCGTTGTTATTTGCAGTAATGACGTTCTCCAGTCACAGCAAACGCTGAGTTAGTGAACACAGAGCCGTTGCTCCTGGGGAAATACAGGGTTAGGATCCTGCCAGCTTCTGGTCACAACATTTTCATCAGTGGATCAATATATAACCTTGTGTTACATGTGTTGCTGTTTAAAGACACCTTACTTAATATATGCTGCTGATTCATTAACATTGAACCATGGCCAATGGCACCATCACTCATGCCTGAAGGAAGTTCATCTGACACACGTATTTTCTCCACAGGGCACACCGTAGCCTTCTCGCACTTAGGAACATTGGATAGCAGTACAGCAGAATGCACGGTGTCCATTTTAAAAAGTGAAGTCACCAACAAGAAGCACAAAACTGTGAACAACGTGGCACTAAACAGATCTCAGAAAGGACACTCGCAACAGTGTGAGAGCTGAGGCGGGAAGGCAGAGCACCCCTTTTCCATCCGCAGCTGGAATGTGCATGAGTGTCTCCAATGTTTTGCCACTTTCTCTATGTTCACAAAGAACTGCAAAAGCACCAGGGGTACTGATTTGGGGTTACAAATAAATGTTGTCGAGTAGGCAAATTCACAAATACGAAATCCACAAATAACGATGATTGACTTCAGGTGACACTCAAACCACACACTCAACTGACGAAGATCCTACAAACCCGAGAATGGCCATCACAGAGTTGAAAGAGCTTGTTTTTACCTAAAAGAAACCAGGAAGTCTTGTGGGCTGATGGCATCGCACTCAGTGTTTCTAGGTATCGCTTAATCTCGGTTCAATGGTAAAGGAAGCAATAGTTTTTTTTAAAAAGTAATCTCAACAAGATTTGACTGATTTCAGTAGAATGTTTTCTTACAAATGGCAAAAGGCACAGAAGTTTTGGATCACTTAGTCCATTATCCTCCAAATATTACTTAAACATCTACAGTACAGTAGTCACTTAGGAGATGTTATGAGAGACAATAGAGAAGGTAATGGTAAAATCTCTACCTTATTCAGTTTATAATCTAGGATTCCTCATTAAATACTGCATGGTCTATAGACTATAGTTAACATCAGGAGGTTTGGGACCCATGCACTTCCCAAAATAGTGGCCTTGAGACTTGGTGGGCGAGAGCTGCCTGTTCTGAGAGGCAGGTGCGGCGATAGCCACAAAGGCAGCCATGGCCAAGAGCCAAGTCTGCAGCCTTAAGCATCCCCGCCTGTCCTGTCCAACCTGTGCAGGTGGGCAGTGCCAACCCACGGGGCGGGGGGCGGGTCTGCAGACTGAAGTGTGGAGCTTCCCAGGCCCAAGACTTCTGCGCATTCCACCTCTGCTCGATATTAATGTTAATATAATGCTTGGAGAGGCTGGAGGAAACTGCCCATTCAGGATGTGCAGAAGAAGACGAGGCCTTCCCTTTGGGGGTCTCAATGGTTGGCAGAGGCAGGATGCAGAGATGTGACAGGGATATGGGATAGAGAATTTAATTTGATTTGCTTCAACAATATTTCATGAACAACCGCTACAGGTGGATGTTCAGAGGCAGGTGCTGGGCTCAGAGCCGTGAGCGAGACAGTCCCAATCCCACCTTCAGGGAGCTTTAATTAACAGAGACTCAGGCCTTCTCCTAGCGGTCACGAATCAGACCCAGGGGTAACACTGGAAGTCCAGAGCATGGTGGGCCGGGCTAGAAGGGGAGAGTCTGGAAAGACTTTCCCCTGGAAGTGACTTTGAGCTGAGGAGAAATGAATGAAGGGAAGGGGCAGTTCCAGGCTGGGAAGAACCAGCGGGCGCTGCAAAGCCTTCGAGCAAGGAAAGCGTGAGCTTCAAGCCATGACTTTAAAAGACAGTAAGGTGCTTTGTACTTCTGAGGAATGAATGAGATCATGTTTAACTTTTTTATTGCTGTTTTTTGCTCAATGTACAATCTGCATTTAGGATCACACTGGATTTGAGTTCTCAGATCCTGGCAGATAGAATTGCTCAAGACAGATGCCAAAGAGCAGGGAAGCAGGACATTTGGGAAGGAAATACCACTCTGGTGGGTTCAATTGCTCTTTTGGGGATTAGTGAGATGATATTTATGAGGTGGAATAAGATGGTAATGTTAAGAATTTCAGGACTCAAAGGATCAAATGAGAATCATTGAAACGTTCTTAATTCAGTCTCTTGAAATAACGCATTGGGTTTTCTTATTCAAAATGTGGTCAATTGGTCACCCAAAGTAAGAAGCAGAGTCCAGTGTCTTCCCAGGGTCTCCCGAGCACACTCCATTTGTGCAGGGCTTTCTACGGGAGCAGTGGAGAGGGCACTTGCTTCACGCACATCCACATCACTGAGGCAGGGGTGCAGCAGGCCACAGGTGTGGCAGGGGGCTCCTGAGATGGTTCCACCCAGTCGAGTCAGCATCCCCACACAGCAGCATCAGGATGGGATGGGGACCAGAGGAAGGACAGCCACAAAGTCCAGCAGTACCAGACAGATGGCGTCCTCTCCTTCTGGGCAGGCGGCCACCAAGGGAGTGAGCTGGCAAGAGAGAAGCAGAGACACCCACAGAACAGGGAAGACTGGGTGTTCCCGGACTATCTTCAGAAACTAAATAAAAGAGAAGGTTTGACCTGGACTTGTATTGTGAGCAAATCAAAGCCTTCACTTTTAGAAAAAGAAGATTTACGGACATGTCAGGATCAAAGGAAAATGAATAGCTTCCACATATCACTAGACAGGAGCAGACCACTGCTGTTATTATTTATAAAATACACAAATATCATGGAGGATATATGATAAATGTGTACATGTGCAATAAATATACAAAAGACTTAACAAGATAAATTAATGAAATATGTTTCTTTTTCATTTATTTATCTTTCTAGTTCTGTTGCTTTTTTTGAAGCAGGATTTTAAAAACCACATCAATTATTTTGTCTGGACATAGACCACTATTGGAGAAATGATGCAAAAAGAAATATATTCTTATAGATGTGAAGGCGACAAGACACCTTATGTCATGAGACTGAGATTTTAGTGACAATCAATATCAAACAGGGAATTTTCTTTAAAAATTGCATTCAGTCCTAAATTGGTTTCAAAAGATGCCAGAGTTGGAGTCTTGCATATTCTCCAAATATAGGCCTTTGACCACAAACCATAGGAGAAACCCACAAATAAAAGTTAGATATCAGTTTTTATCTATCAAAAAGGCAAAATGAATGAGCGTGTGACTTACATTGGCAAGGGTTCGCTTTGAAATAGCTGTTAATAATGTAGAAACTTTGTGGAAGGGATGTTTGAAGTCAGTACCAAAACACTGGAAATTGGTGCACGTCATATCCAGCAATTACATTTCTTGGAAATTTTCTTAATAAAATAAATAAATATGAGTGCAAATATTTATCTACCATGATAATCAGAGTAATACCCTTTATAACACTGAAAAACTAGAATTAATGTTTAAGAATTATGGTATATCCAAATGCTGTCATCATAAGTCATGTTGTGTTTAATAACATAAAAAATGTAGACAATTTTTAGAAAAAAAATCAATAATCAAATAATGGGATTCTTGTTATATAAAGAATACATATCTAGTCTACAGCCATGCTGCCTTGAATGCGCCTGACCCCTTCTGACCTCGGAAGAATACGTATCTACATGCATATATTTATGAACAGAAAAAGAAAATAAGCTTATGTACTAAATTTTTTTTAAAAGTTTTATTATGGAAAATTTCCAATGTATGCCAGGTAGACATAATAGTGTAATGAACTCAAATGTACCCATTCACTTGGCTTTAATGATTATCAACTGATGGTCAGTCCTGTTCCATTCATACCCCATCTACACTCCTCCATCCTCACTCCACCGGTAAGTCATTTTGAAGTCGTCATATCACTTTATTTGTAACTATTGTAACTATTTTATTAAGATGGCTAAAAGATAATGACCCTTAAAAATCAGATAATCACAGTATAATTATCACAGTCCAAAAAAATCAAAATAGTAATTTTTATTATTTATATTTTATTTATAAATGTATAAATAAATTATAAATTTATTTAATTTTATTAAATTTATTAATCAATGCTTAAATTTCCCCAATTGTCTATCTATTTATCTGGCTTAGTTTTCTTACATCAGAATCCAAGATAAAACAGATACTGCAATGGTCGATTATGTCTTCTAAGGCTCTTTTAAATTTCATATTATCCCCACCCCTCTCATTTTACCATCTATTGGTTGAAGAATTTTGCTGGATTTTGCACATTGCATTCCTAGGGTAACATTTAACATGTTTTTCTGCTACTTATATTTGCTAAAAATTGATGTTAACTGTGATGTCAACCAATCCGTTATTTCATCAGGGGTGGTAAATCGCGATATTCTAATTCTATCACTATTTTTTCATTCCTAAGCCAGAAAACTTTTATACAGTGAAACTTGATTCTATCAACTCCAGTTAGGCTGAATTCATTCAGGAAAGGCACGAGAAATGCTCTGGTCTTTCCCTTTCTAGTTTTCCAATTAGTTGTTTATCCAGCATCTTCCAAAGGAACAAGAAAGCAAAGGAGAATCCTTTATTTTTTAATATCATCATCAACCAGCATATTTTAACATTTGTATGTATTTCAATGCAGTTATTATCATCGATGTCTATATTGTCCAGTGATCAGTGGAGATTGCTTCAAATTGACTCGAGTCTTTCTGACATTGTCCCAGTAACCCTTGATAGCCCTTGAGCTGTGAAGAAGCCTAAAGCAGCCCATCTGGGCTCCTTGGAGACTCCCTGGAGAAGCTCTGCGACTTGCATGGAGATGCCCATCCTCTCCCAGCCCAGCCAGTCCACTGCTGCCCCAGCTCCAGGCAGCACCTGACCTGACGCAGCCCTGGCAGGGACCTCGAGCCCAGATCGTGTCGCGGATCACTTCCTACATTTCCAACCCACAGAAACTGAGAGAGATCAAAGTCGTTGTTGTTTTTAAGTTGTTGTTTTCTTGGCAATTTGTTACACACTAATAACCAATTAAATATGTGTGTGAGAGAGACATACATGTGTAAGTGAATGGGTGTGCGTTTATATACATTGTGTATGTATAATATATAGCATATATGTGTGAAATGGAAAATTAAGCCAGTATCTATTTTTTGAAAGGCCATTTATAAGTACAGAGAGAAAAACAGGTCAATGGAATTAGAGCTAAAACTTCTTTATCTATACTATATTTTGTAGATTTAATTTTTGAATTTAATATTTCAAATAATTATACATAATTCTACAGAACAGTAAATAAAAACTAAAATGAAATGGAATAAGTGAACCTGTGTATGGGGACCATGGCATAATCACACAAAGAAAAGTTGTTTCAACTGAGTTTAAAATCACAGTAATTCCACTGTGCCTGCTAGTGGCATATAATGCAAGAAGAAAAAGAACTAAAAACAAGAGTAAAACAAAACAAAATAGTAAGCTCATTTCACAATCATTTATTAGTAATAATACTGCTATTGTTTTGCTAGAATTATTATACAATGTACAGTAGAACAGATAAGTAATTGTTACTTTCCTTAGAAATCAAAATTTATGACATAGAAGAGAAACAAATATAAAATCAAGAGTTTATCTAGTTGCCTAAAATCCTAGGAGCTAGGCTACTTGATAAAATTAACCAATCCTGTCTCATTAGTTGCCATTTGTGTGTGACACGAACTCCTCCATTTAATAAATAAAATGACTACCTTTTGATTCCACTTCAATTTAAGCTACTTTAATGGCACAGAGGAAGGCACACTCCCCACTAAATTTACGATTCGGTCCATACCTCAGAGTTTCAAACAATAAGAAATGTAGCTCCTTTAAGGGAGCTTGAACCATTGTTATCCTCATCTGTGATATGTAGGCTAAAGCTGAGCACCCCACCCCCAATAAAACACCCGTGAGCTTAGGAAGGTGTCTCAGAACCTGACTGCAGAAGTTAAGGATGCCTCCCTGCTCTGTCCTACAGGGTAGCTCTTTAGCTTGGCTACGGTGATTAGGGTATGTACCTAGATAATTTTCTTTTTTCATTTCATTTCCCATTTTAGATGAGGTGTGGTATAGCCCACTACATTTGAAGGGAAATGGGACTTACATGGTTGGAGTAATGATTTAAGTATGTTTACGACATCTTTGCTCCGCAGAGCTGAACTTGGCACAAGCTTTCTGAACTGGGTCACCTGTGCCATTGCAAGCAGAATCCCAGACCACTTATTTGAGTGATACCTGATTCTCAGTGCAGCCCCAAATAAGTAACTCAGGCACCTGGCACATCATTTCCCAATATACAACGTGAATAAGCCGGTCCTTTCCACCATCTACCCACACGGGATGTTAGGGGCAGATAGCATCCTTGCTACATGGCAACATTGTGCCCAGGTTTGGGTCTTTTCAAGGCTCATATTCCAATCAGTCAGAATTTATTGCACTTGCACGTGTTCAACACCATGAAAACACAAGTCCAGCAGGAAAGAAGGGCAACAACAAAGAGGCACAGATCTGGGATAAATATTTAGGTCAAGAGACTTTCATAAACTTTCCCTAGCAACATCCAGCATTTTTCGGGTTTGGTTTTTATCACTGGTTCTAGAGCACTGGCAATTGTTTTCTAGTTTCTCAGTTGATGACTTTGGAAATGGTTGGAATCTGCCTTTACCTGAAGAAAGAAGCAGATTCAAGATGGAAATTGATGTCATGCAGAGTGCAGAGGTGGAGGGATGTGACCTCACGTACATTCCTGCCTGGCCTCTCTACACTCCAAGAAACCAACCTAAGGTGAGTGCAGGCTAGAATATCACTTGAGAACTTCATTAGTCTATTGGTGTAAATACTTCGCACGTGACTTAGTGAGCCTATACTGCTGTCATAATAACCTCTTTCCTGATGAAAGGGTAGTTTAGGCAATCTTGGTCGAAACCATGTCTCTCCATCGTCTATTTTAAACTGATGCATGGACGTATTCCAACTCATTTCCTTGACTTGGACTATGATGATCTTTGCTGCCTTTTAGTAAAGATGTTTTCTTTCCACCTCAATACAAATGCTCATTAATAATTACAATATTCTGGAACACTCTTAATGAACCAGTCACTTTGGCTTTTTTAAATCTTCTATTCTTCTCATAAAAGAGATGTTAAAGATTATTTCTCTTCTAAATGAATACCTGTAACATATCTACTAGCATCTTGTAAAATCTGGAAAGAGAAAGTAGTGTAATAATTAGCATTGCAAAAATTCCTGTTCTCATTTCTATTTATTAAGCAAATGTTCTTGGAAAGGTCCTTAAATTATAATTTATATATTACATATACATACATATTCTTAGAATTTTACTCAGATTTTTCTGCATAATTTTAATGCCTTAAAATGCTTACATTTGCATTTAGCTACTCTTCTGAAAATTAATAGAACCAGCAAAAATAATCACATTATGAACAATTTAAATATAGAATAAAAATACACATGCCCATTTTTGTTTCCTTTTCATTTTTCTCAACTATCATTTGTCCTGAAACCTCAAAGATTTCAGGAAAGAAAAAAATCTAAATTACAAAATACTTTGTATCCTAGAAATACAATACAAAATACTTTGTATCTTATCTCTTCCTTTTTGGTACCCTTAAGAATGTAGGCTCAATTCTAGGTCCCCGGGGTTTATAGACAGTATGCACGATCACTCTTCCAGGACAGCCCTTGTGGAAGTATCTTGTAGAAAAGAGTGATAGCCTTGGCTGGGTGCCCTGCTGAAAAGAAGAGCAAAGACACCTGTTTCCCGAAGGATGTCCCTGACCACAGGGGGACCAGCCCCACGGAGGCAGTGAACTCTCCAGCACAGAGAGATGGAGACACAGTTGATTGCTGGTCAACTGAAACTTAACAAGATATATTAATATCTGCTTTTCTCAACCTTTGTTGAAATCTCTGTAAAATATGCCTTATCTTAATAAGCAAAAAATTCGTGAATGTCATTTAGTCTCTCTGATGATAAATAATTGTATAATGACCGTAATTATTCTGAACCTCAAATATGATAACGTAACATACTGGGCAGTGTTTTTCAAAGTATGATCCCTGGACCACCTACATTAGCAATGCCTAGAGAAACAGTGCAGAGTTACACCACAGAAACAATAAACCAGAATTTGGGGGGCTAAGGACTTGGAAATTGCATTTTAACAAATAATTCTGACGCTCCCTGAACAAGTTACTGAATTTTAATTATATTAATACCATACGGAAATCACAGTGTAAAGAAGCTACAGTGTAAAGAAGCTACAGTGTAAGGTTTACGGGACTGAATTGAAATGACGGCAATCCCAGCATGGAAGATGAATGCTGTGTTGCAGAGACCATCTCCGATCAATGGAAGGAACGGTGTAGTGATGGTGTAATGCTTTTGTTTGTTTGTGTGTGTGTGTGTTTTAAAACCAAGGTGGAGACAGCCCCAGTGTATTGACTGGCATGTCGGAGATTTTCTGTAGCACAGTGGCAATCACCAAACACCCACTGATATATTTTCTCTTTGACCTTCAACTTCCTTCTCAACTGAAGACAAAGAAGCGACGTGCAAAAGATGAAGTGGGAAATGGATGATTGTCTCTTTGTCCAGGGGATCCATTCTCTTGCTTGGAAAGGCAAATGCACTGGCTCATCAAGTGGGAAACGGTCTATGGTCCCAACAGCACTGATCTGGGAAAACGAATCTCCGGTTTCTCTTAATCCATGTTTTCCTGCACCGCTCCTGGCTGGCTTCAGAGTAGCCCCGTTCATATCACTGCCACACATCACACTGGGCACAACAGGAGTTTTTCAGCTCTCAGTTACGTCATCCAAGATAAGTGTTTATCCGTGTTGACTGAAGTTTCCTTCTCGAAGGTCTCTCTTCTCTTTGTTCTCCATGATACCACCTTCTGGTTTTTCTTCTATTTCTCTGTTGCTCCTTATACATCTTGTGTCCAAACTCCAGGTGTTGAAGCTCCTCAAAGCTTAATCCTAAACTCTTTGCTCCCTCTGTGGTCTCCTCCTACCTGTCAACTTAGCAATAGATTTGATTTAAATTTTCATCTACACACAGATGACTTTTAAATTCACATCCCTAACACAGAACACATCGCTAGGCTCCGCACTGTGTTTCCCACTCAGAATCTCCACCTGGCTGTCTCAAAGGCATGTCACACTGAGCAAGGTTTTCTCTTCACCCTTAACTCAGTCCTTCTCTGCTGTTTCCTGCTTGTGAACGTCCTCCCCATCTATGCGATAGCCCATTCCTGGTTCCTTCGTTTTCCTTACCTCTCATATTTAATCGTCAGGTTCTGTCCTTTTCCTCCTAAGTCTCACAGACATTCCTCTGTCTACCTCCAAGTCCACCTGCAATCGCCTCTCACCTGGCAGATGCAATGGTCCCAATTGTCCCCACGTATCCTTTCTCTGCTCCACTCCTTACACCACTGTTGGAAAGAGCTTTAGGTAAAGACTAACTAGGTAGTGATTTTACCCCACAAAGGCACGGAATGGCCCTCTGCGTTCCTTCCGCTCCTCCTGTGGCCAAGCCCTCTGAATCCGCAGCCTCCCCTGGGCTGCTCCCTGGCCTTCACCAGGCCCCAGTTCCTCCGTGCGATGTGGTTCCTGCCCCGTGGGTGTGTGCACATGCCGTTCCCTCTGCAGAGCCATCTGCTCTTCCTCTCTTTGACTGGCTGACTTTTCATACGTCTTTACACTCAGATCAAACGTGATTTCCTCAGAGCAGCCTTTGCTAACCATCAGGCAAAGCCAGGTTCCCCATTATAGACTCTTCTAGAACCCCGAGGCACTGGATGTTTTTCCTTCTTAACAAAGTTTGCACATTTGTACTTATTTGTGTAGTTTCTGGATTCATGTTTCTCTTTCTCAGGAGACTGGAAGCTCCTCAAGGACAAGGACCAAGACTCCTTTGCCCCTGCTTAGGATCGTGGCAAACCACGCGCGTGCTGGCTGGTGCTCAGCGAAGACTCACGGCGTGAAGACAGAGGCAGGAACCCACAGCCCACAGTGAGCACGCAGCGCCAGCAGGGCCTGTGGCTAGCACCGCCCTCCCCCTCCACGTCCCCCAAGCTCTGCCTGGGATGCCCCAGGTATGCCAGCTCCTGTCCCTTCACTGAGGTGTGCGGTGCGAAGGCCGGCCAGCCAGAGGCACGGTGTGAGAGCTGGCCCCCAACCAAGAGGCAGCCTGTGGATCGGATTAGCCAGTAGGATTTTTATTTTTATTGTTAGTGCTATTGCTGTTATTATCCTACGTCTAAGAATCTTATGTCTGTTCCTGAAGGAGATCAGCCCATAATCTTCATTTTTCATACTTCACTTAATATCAAGGTTATACTAGCCTCAAAGAATGACTGGGGGACTTCTCTCTCACTCTTCTTATATTTTTGAGAAGAGTTTGTATAAGATTAAAACTGTATTTTCCTTAAAAATTCGGAAAAATACACTGATAAAACTGTATGAGCTGGTTGTTTTCTTTGAGAAAAGATTTTAAAATATTTATTCAATTTGCTTAATACTTATAAGATTTTTCAGGCTTTCTAAGTTAAATACAGACAATCCCAGATATTTAAAAGCTAGTTTTGGTATATTTCTAAGAATTTGTCCATTTTGTTTAAATTTTTATTATATTTAAAAACCTTTTAAATCTGTCTACGTCTTCCTTTGCAGCTCAAATATTATTTGTGCCCCCTCCCTATTTTTCTTGGTTAATATTGCTAGACTTTTTTTTTTAAGCTTTTCAAAGAACCAGTTTTTGACATTTTTGACCCTCCCTATTGTATCTTTGTCTGCAATTTCATTTATTTCTGCTCTTACCTTTATTATCTCCTTCCTTCTACTTTCTCAGCTTCTATTGTTTTGCTTTTCCTAACTTCTTAAAAGGAAAGCTTAACCTCTTAATATTTTATTAACTTTCTTTTCTAATATAATGCTCTAAATTTCCCTTTAAGCCTTATTTAACTGTCTCTCATACATTTTGATATGTGGTATTTTTATTACTGTTTATTGCATTCTTTTCATTTGCATTTTGAGTTTTTTCTTTAATTTATGCTTGACATAGGAATCAAAAGTTTTAAAAATTTCTGAATATGTGCATTTTGTAAAAGATTTCTTCTTATTATTGATTTACAACTTGATTGCTTTGTAATCAGAGAATGTAATTCTTTGAAATTCATTTAGACTTCTCTTGTGACACAGTGCATGATATTTATGTAAATGTTCTTTGAAGTAACGAAAATAATGGTTCTCAAATTGTTAAGCAGTTTTCATTACATGTCCATTAAATCCAGCTTCTTAATTGTGTGGTTCAAATATTTCTATCCGTACTAAATATTTTCTGTCTGACCTATCACTTTCTAACAGAGTTATATGAATATATTCAAATATATTAATGAATTTGCCTATAACTCCATGTAATTCTATCAATTTTTCTTATATTTCATGGCTATTTTATTACATCCATAAATATTTAGACTTTTTATAACCTTCTGGGCAATTTAAACTTAAATCAAGATATAATGACCCTCCTCATCTGTAATAATGGATTTTGCCTTTTTGCCTTTTTCTCTGGTATTAATATTACTATTCTAGACTTCTTTGAGTTGTTCTTTGTCAGAAATACATTTTTTTCCAGCTAATTACCTGAGCATTTCTGTGTTCTTAGGCTTTAGGCATATCACTTACAAAAAGCATATAATTTAATTTTTTAATGCTGTTCTGGAAATCTTTGTCTTTTGTCCAGCAAATTTATTCCTGTGATTACTACTATATTCAAATTTATTTCCACTATCTTATATTGTTCTTTCTATTTGTCCTTCTGTTTTCTGTATCCTGCTTATTTTTTCTTATTTCTTCCATTTATTTTACATATTGACTATAAATATATATGTCCAATTAAAATAATAAATATAATGTTAATTCAATATATCTATTCTTTTTATGAACAAGACAAAGGCCTTAGGATGTTCTCCTATCCTCCTCCATCTGGCTAACCTGCTGTTGTTGCTGTCTATATAATCTCATATTATTAATTTTATTTCAATAAATTAGATATTTCAATTATAGTTCTATGAGTCAATGCTGGCTCAGACTTTCCTACTTTCTCCCACTTCACTTGCCACCACACCCCTGGGATGCTTCTAGATCTTTCTGAGGTTGATCCCACCGAGGTGTCTTTAGGCAGGACTGTGGTTATAAGTTCTTTCAGCTTTTGCTTTTCTGAAAAGTATCATTATTTTACTCTTGATCTTGATAGATCATTTTATCATGTAGAGCAATTTAGATGGACATGTGTTTTTGTAACTCTTTTAAAGATATTATTCTTTCTTCTGTTGTGTATCTTGATTTCATTTATCTTAATCAGTTCTGAAAAGTTCTCAGCTATTACCTCTTCCCTGTTCTCTCACTCATATTCTCTCCATTTTCTTGGTCCTTTTTATTCTGTATTTAACCCTTACAGTGTCTGAAATCTTTGAGAATGGAAAGAATGGAAATAAGTCACTTGTGGCTTTCACTTATTCTCACTCAAAATGACTCATTTGCTTATTGAATGGTAATTTGTGTGTGTGCACATGGGTGTACATGCACACTAATATTTGGCCAAATTTAATATGTGAGAATCCCTAGGAAACAAGATTGAGGATGATTTTCTCCAGAGGGGATTTGCCTGAAGATGCAATGGATACTGTCTGCCTGGAAATGTCTTCATATGGTGCCTTATCCTGGGGGTTTCTTGAGTGTGGGATAGTATACATTTGGACTCCAGATGCACATGAGACCAAGCTTATTATCCTATATTCTCAAAGATACTTCATGTTTTCCATTCGGGAAAAAGAGTTAGAGATGTTTTTTCTTGGTTTCCTTGTAGGCAGTCAGATTTTTTTCACCCACCAATTCTCTGTAGCTGGAGTTCCTTCAATTGTCCTGGCTTCATGTAGGAGGTTTTGATTCAACTATGCAAATTTGCAAGCAGACTCAAAGCCCAATCTCAGTCCCCTAAGTGGCCTCATTAATTCCCAAAACTAGGTTGCCAGTTTTGGCTTTTATCCCAAACTTTGGCACATTGGATTCTATTATTGCCTTCACCCAGCTCTGGTTTTATTTTATTCATATTTTTCTAGCTTTTAAATAATTGTGTGTGTGTGTGTGTGTGTGTGTGTGTGTGTGTGTGTGTGTGTTAAGCAAAAAGCTTTCTAAAAATAACTTATCCAGCATGAAGGCATTTTAGGAACCTTGGTCTGCCCTCTTCCATCAGCAGTTCTCCTTGCAAATCTGCTCTTCTGTAAAGGAGGGTTTTTGGCTATGGGATTTTCTTAGATCTATAGCTGGTGGTCTATACAATGACTGAAGCAAAGCTGGTGCTAGATACGAGAGGGTGGGTGTATGTTTTAAAGCAGAGATTGGGTTATGACAATTGCTAAAACTTCTTTTTACTTTAGTGTCCTCTCTCTCTCCTGCAGTGAAGAAAGTGGGTGAGTCACAGCACACTGCAATTACCAGGCTGTCAAGGACCTCTTGTTTTATTTCATTTTATTATTTTCCTCTTCATTGTCCATCACTGACCCAATCCTTTCCACACACCAAAGCACCAACTCAAATGTATTTATTAAATGTCCTTGGATGCAAATGTATCCTTGATAGACAGTGTAAATATGGTCTTAAGCCACACACCGCAGAAATTTTGTGTTACATATCCTGTTATTCCATTCAATGCTGTTTTCAAGATCTCTCCGTGTTGCTAAATTTTGCTTCTCATTGTGTCATGAATTCAACCACATGTTTTCACTCCATTGTACTTACATTTTCACCTAGCATTGGACACCTGGATTTCTTCCATGCCCCCACCACCACCAACAACAATGCTGTGCGTAACCTTGTGGACCTGGGTGAGTCCCTCTGATTCATGCAAGAGATGCATCCTTGGTTTTAACATACACAGAACTCGCTCCAGAGTGGCTGTGCCTGACTCATCTCCCTGCAAGGAATGATGGTGCCCATTTTCCACTTCATAGTGAGTTGAAGAAAGATGGTCTAAGGCTGGACCAAATCATAGAAGTGGTGAGAAAGATATTATGGATGTATTTTGAATGTAGGTCCCAAAGGACTTCCTGGTGGAATCAACTGAGAATGTAAGAGAAAGAAAGGAGTTAAGGAAACAAGTGACCAAAACTGAGTAACTGGAATTGTCATCATTGAGATGAGAAGAAGGGCATGAGGACCCACTCTGGGGAATAAGAAGAAAAGATCAGGAGTTGTCTTAAATATGTTTATTTTGGGTGTCTAATTAGAGAGTCACATGGAATATGGAACAGGATATTGGATATATAGTCTGAATTTCATGACCCATGCTAGAGACAGAGATTTGAGAATTATCTCCATGCAGATGGTGCTTAAAACTACATTGCTGGATGAAATCCCCTAGGGAATGCCCAAAGCCAGAGAAGAGGAAGGAGCGAATCCTGAGCCCTGTGTCCTCCCAATTGATGGGGTTGGAGATGAGGGGGGATTAGCAAGGGATGTGAGTAGGAGGAAGCAGCCACACGGGAGGAGAACCGTGGGCACACCACACTGGAAGGCAGAGAGAGACGTCAAGGAGTGGAGAGGGGTGTGCTTTGCCCAGCACATTTGGAAGGTCCAGTCGCAGAATGATAACCAACAACCGCAGCTATGGAGGAAGGGCCATCAGGGGCTGGGGAGGGGAGTTGCAGAGATGTGGCAAGCAGCTACATTGGATCAGGTTTGAGGAAAAAAAGAGAGTGAATATAGACGACATTTTTGAATAGTTTTGCTTTTTAAAAGGAAACAGAGAAATATATGGGGGTAGCAGCAGGATAGAGAGAAATCATACTTTGGCATTTTTTTAAGATGGGGAATCTCATAACATGTCGATGTCATAATGGAAACAATCCAGACACCTCAGGGAGGAAAGAATGGTGAGTACAGTAGCTCGGAGTGGGCAAGAGCCGAAGAGGTCGATGTGGAACTGAGAGTTTGGCCTCAGATGGGTGTAAGAGCAACTCCCCTTGGCGACAGGCAGGAAGGCAGAGGGCTCCACTGCTGATGTTGGGATGTGGACAGAAGCAATTAAGAGAATTATGTGAACATACTCATTTGATTCTTCAAGGCTGCAAGAGGTGGCGGGGGCGGGCGGGGGGGGGGACTCCTTGGAGGCTTCAGGAGGGAAAGAAAGGTGGGAAATTGACACTACGTGACTGAAAAAGCAATGGACCAGGGACACACCATGTAAGTGCCAGCAGCATCAAGGCCCCTTTGAGGTTCCTGACCATTAAATTAAGGTGAAACCAGTGTGGTTGTGGATTTTCTCCAAATTTAGGCTGAGTTGATGCAGACGACAATTAGGCAGACAGTTATGGCTAGCCTGTGGTTTACGCAGATGTGTACCATGGACAAAGAGGGGGGCAAGGAACTGAAATCTGTCCGAGGGCATCCCAATGATCGGCCATGGAGTATACACTAGGGGATGAGCAGAGAGGGCCTCAGGGGACAGAGGGACGATGACCACATGATATGAACAATGGGTCATGGCTCAAGATGGGACTGAAGGATGGCTGGAGATCAAAGAACCAGGGGAAGGGGGCTGGGAAGGTGGGGGGTCAAGATGTGGGGTGCACAAGATTGAGGTGCAACGGTATTGGTTTGTAACGACAAAGCTAGGCTACCACCCTCGGGGTGAACGTCTGCAGAAGGACAGGACCAGTGAGGTGTGAGAGCATCGCCCTGGAGTCTGCACACAGGGCCGGTCTCCCTCCCAGCTCTCTTGTCAGCATCCTCTTTGGAGAATACAGTTGTTCTTGAGAGTTTGGTAAAGTCAGTTGCAAACAAGCATGGGCCTTTTTTGCTTGGGGAAGTCTTTTTTCCCCCATTTCAGTATCTTCAGTGGTTATTTGTGTACTCAATTTTCCTATTACTTCTTCTGATCCTTTTTGGCATTGTATTATTTTTTTCCAGAAATTTGTCCTTTCAGGTGGTTTTAAAATGTATTGTAATTGTTCCTAATATTCTTTTTTTAAAAGAAAATTAGTTAAATCTACAACTATTTCCCCTTTTCTTTTCAATATTGTTTTTACATTTTATTTCGCCAAAGATTGTTCGTCCTACTAACATTTCAGAGAAGCAGACTTTATTATTTATGTTATCACTTTTTTCCTGAATTGTATTGATTTTTGCAACTTTTTATTTTATTTCCTTCCATTTCTTTGTGCTTACTCCTATTTTTTTCTAGGTTTTTTTGAATTGGATGCTGAGTTCTTTTGCTTTTCTTATTTTTCTTGCTTGTAATAAATACAGTCACAGCTATAAATTTCTTCCTGAAGTACAACTTTAGCAGTTTCCCACAAAATTTTTCATGTAATGCTCTCATTGTTGTGCAGCTCTATTTCCCGAGTTCACATCTTATTTCTTTTTGAATAGAAGTGTTATTTAATATAGTTTCGTTTGTTTGTTCCTATATGGGATTTTTAAAACAATTCTTTTATTTATGATTTTATTGAATAATGGTCAGAGAATATTATCCAAAGCTAGTTTGTGATTTAGCATTCACTGAGGTTTTCTTTGCAGTCTAACACGCAGTGGATTCTCAAGATTGCTTCATGTGTCCTTGGCAGAGTGCAATTTTCACTTGTTCGATATGTATACACCTACTGTCACTATTATCTATTTTGCAAAATGTGTCACATTATCAGTAGTGTCCCCTTTGCATTCCATGTGACTATTTTGCGTTAAATTTTGTGTTGCCTAGTAACAAAATCATCATCTTAACTTTCTTATTTATTTATACTTGGTAGTATATATTTCTTAAACCCTTTTAATTAAAAAATGCATTACGTATTTGTTTTCAATGTGTCTTTTTATGAATTGCTGGATCTGTTTGCATGTTTTCTTCATCAGCCAAATATGAGAAGATCTGCCCTTTGGTAAGTCGATCTTGTTTACATTTACTGATGTTACTGATACCTCATATTGTGTTTTTATTTCTTTTTCCCTCCTTGTTATTTCTAATTAGGTAGTATTTTTTTTCCTGGTGGCTTAAAAAGTTATTTATTGTACTTTTAATTTTCTTATAGTTCTCTTTATTAAGACCTATGATTTTACTTTTTCTACTAATTTCTTTAATGAATTGATTTCTGTCTCTTCCCCAATACAGTATTCACCTGCTTAGCATGGTATTGGGCTCCGTGATGTCTCAGCCATTCCCCCACCCGTCTTGCTAGCTGACTGCATCCCAGCCCACACATCATCCCCTGGAGTTTGGGTTTTGGATTCCTACAGATATGCTTCTCTTTCTTGTTGTTGATGTTGTTGTTTTGGTTTGGGTCTCTTTATTGAGAAAACAATAAAATTCATTAATTTATTTACTGTCTCTTTCTTCGCATATATCACGGTGTGCTCCTGAATTTATTTCTCTCCCCATAGATTTATGTCCTCCAAGTATGTGTTTGAAGAAGAATTTGTGTGGCAAACATTCTGTGGCCCTTTATGTCAGAAAATACCTGTATTTCATCCCAATGTTAAATATTATTTCAAGGGACCCAAAATGATACATCGGATGTTCTCTCCCTCCAACACTTTGCAAATATCACTCCACTGTTTTCCTGCATTCACTTTGCTGTTGGCCAGCTTGACCCTCTCTACTCTATAGAGAGTATACTTATAATATGCTTATTCTCTCTGGAACATTGTACAGTTTTCTTTGTTTCTGACATTTTAACATATCTAGGTGTGGGTTTTCTCTTATCTGCTCTGCTTGGCACTCTACAAGCCTTTTCAATCTTAGGTCTTCCATCTTTCTTTAATACTAGAAGGTGCTCTCTCATTATTTAATAAAATAATATCATCTCCTCTGTTTATTCTTCTATGTAATCAGCCATATTAGGGCTTCAATTTTTTTTGTTCCATTTCTCTTAACTTTGTTTTTGAATTTTTCCATCTATTCATCACTAACTGAATTATTAGGATACTGTCTCTCCTGATTTTTCCAGCTCACTTCTGCACACTGTGGCTGTAATGATTCTGCTATCTAATCCTGCTTTTGTGTTCTTTATCTAAGCTATTATATTTTCTATACAAAGTATTTCCATTTGCTTTACATGGTGACTGCCTGTTCCTATCTCACATTTCCCAGATGTTCCCTTATCTCTTTGAGTTTAAGTCTGTGGGCTCTGGACCTAGACTTCCTGGTCTGATTGAAGCTCTGCCTCTAATTAGCTGGGTGATTTTCAGCAAGATGCCTAACTCTTCCTTGCTTTAGTTTCTTCATCTGCAAAATAGAAATTCAGTACTTATATCATAAAGCTTTTGAAAATAGTACATGAGACAAAGTGGATAAGTTGCTTAGAATAGTTCTTGACACATAATAAATGCTCAATAAATGCTAGCAGTTGTGATTGTTACAAATTAATCTCTGTGTTTTCCATTAATTATGCTCTCTTTGCTGAAAGTTATTCAGTCTTTCTTTTATTGGTTGGTACTGTTCAGATACGTTGTCTTTTTTTTCTGTGAGTACATAGCCTGTGAGAGCACCTTCAGCTTCTTTTTCCCCGGAAAATGCTCTCAGATTTCCATCAACTTTCTTACTTTTGTGCTACAGCCTGGGATGAATTCAGGGACAACATCAAAGTCCAAAGTTAATTATTCTTCTTATTTTCTAAGGGGTCTAGTAATGCTTTATTTTCATGTTTAAATTATTGATAGGACTAAGAAGAAAGGCAGCATGTGGAATGCTAGCATTATGGAGCTGGAAGAGGATGAGGGAGAAGATATTGCAGCGTTAGAACTGTGGGAAAACATATATGTCATCTCCTTGAACTTTTGAGCAAAGGTATCAGGAATGAGCATGGCAGAGGAAAAATGAGAGAAAGTTAAAGTCTCATCTTAGGAGCAGACATGGCCCTAGTCCTCATATCGAAATAAGCTGGCTCAGAAATAAAAAGGCCACCTGCTCACATTTGCTTCTCACCTGATTGCTGTTTCTCCCCTCAATACTCCACATGTACAATAACTGACATGCAAAGTCAAGCCAAATAACATAGTAGAGATGGGAGCATTTCTGTCGTGTTGCATAAGGTGACAGGACATCACAGTTTGAGCCAGACGTTCTCAGGCATGCCTGTCATTTCCATGTGATTATCCATGGCACCTTCCTTCACTCCCAAGAGAGTGTCTTGGTTTGCCTGATAAAGTATATCATTATACGATCTGTACTCTATAAACTTAGAAAAAAAACTCCACTGGAAAATGTAACATTTGAAGATGATGAAATGATATATTAATTTCCTGTTGCTTATAACAAATTATCACAAACGTATTGGCTTAAAACAGCAAGAATTTGTTGTTTTACAGTTGTGAAGGTTGTGAGTCCAAAATGGGTGTCACTGGGCTAAAACCAAGCCACCTACAGGGCTGCATTCCTCCCGGAGACTCCAGGGGAGGACCTGTTCTCTCGTCCTTTCTAGCGTCTACAGGAGTCTGTATTCCACAGCTGGTGGTCTCTTTCTCCACCCTCAAAGCCAGCAATGGTGAGTCCAGTGTCTTTGACATTGTGTCGCTCTGATGTGGGATCATCTCCCCATTTTAGTATTCTTAACTATTCACATCGGTGTGGTTCTTTTCATCACTTGAGGTAACCTAGTCACGGGTTCTGGGGATTAGACGTGGACGGTTTTTTGGAGGGGAGCCGTATTCTGCCTTCCACACGTGAGTGCCGGGCAGGAGGCTGGAACCATAGGTCTGACTCTGACGCAGCACCTTCCTCTTCCTGGAGATGAGGCAAGACAGTGGGGGCCCTGAGGGCTCAGACCAACGGGGACACTGGACGAAGTATGTCCTTCCAAAGTTCTAAAGAAATAACACAACGGCAGCCACCACCACACAGCTCCACATGGAGAATTAATGCAACTGTAAGCACAGATGTGGGGGCTGGAGTGGAAAATTGATAGCCCGCAACAGGCACCGAGAGTCACCTGCACCCACCGCCGACAGGATGCGTAAGCGCTGGGTACAGCGCCAGGAAAAGTCACCCAGAATATTCAGGGATGTGGAGGGGACTGAACAGTGGTACTGAGAAGAGTCTGTGTCTTATGCTGCCCCGTGCTTCATAACCTGGTCTAGCATGACACTACTTCGCTTCCCCCCCGCCCCACCCCTCATGTGTTTCAGCCCGCACCACGGTTTGCAGGAAACCGGTCCAGCGGGGACACTGACCTGTCCTCCAGGGAGCCTCGAGCACGCGCTGTCAGCGCTGGACCTGGGTTTCAGGAGACCGTGGGGTGGGGGCACAGAGGGGGTGCTGATTCCTGACAGCATCGGAGCCCGAAAGGGATGTGAGGAATGACTAGGGTGATGCTGTGGGGACACACAACATGAATTAGGTCAGAAGTCAAAGGCTCTTTTGGCATCCCGGAAAGAGGACCCTCCTGGTAGGTGGGAGATCCTTTAAAGTGACCCCAAGCCCCTTGTTGGTGTTCTCCAGGTCTTTTCTTGGAGACTTCACAGATTACTTCCAGTTTTGTTTCTTGTCAAAATAGTCTTAAGTGTCATTTCCCAACAGGTACCTCCTTAGGTAATCATTTGGTCTGGAAATAGCTTTGTGTGTGCATGTGGCACAATAGCAAGTATACACATATACATGTGTATATATACACACACAGTATCGATTATATACATAAATCAATTACATATATGCATACAAATTGCCTTTTGTGAGGAAGCACTTCACTGCTGAAAGTGATCGATGAAACAGATGCAAAAGGAGTACCAATAGTATAGAAAATATTAACAGTTACTTCAAGAATCCAGCTAGAATGTTAGCGTTAAGTAAGAGAACCAAATTCTGGGAGAAAAATGACAAAAACAAAGCCGGAGGGAAAAAATTTTGAACTAGATTTCGGAGTAAAGCACTTAGCAATATAAGTAGTGGTAAAACAAAAGTCTGTATTTTCTATTTGCTGGAACTATTCTAAGAAGATTTTATATATTATCTCATTTGCTACTCATAAACTATAAACAGGGTTATTTCCATATACTGGAGAAGAAATGAGTGTACGGAGATGAGAAATAACTTTTCCAAGGGCATTCTTGTTAATAAGTGACTGACTGCAGAACGTGTATTAACACTTAAATGTCTTCCATGTTTGTATGACTGTAAAAGCGGATGGCATTTAGAAATGGAAACGTTCTGGAAATTTTGAAGCTGTGTTAATGTCTTTTTTTTCCTCCTCTTTAAGGAGAACATGTTGTAGGAACTTGAAATACTTGCCCTATTGACCTCTTGGTGTTCATCACAGATCAGTTCTCCATAAGCATTTTCAAACATTGTAGGAAAATTAGTATTGGAACTATGGCCTGACACAAGGCAGAAATTCTAAATCTAGCTGATGAATGAATAATGAACAAAAGAAAAATGCTATATATCATATTTAAATATGGGGCACTGATATATTTTCTATTTAGGTTGGGCTTTTTAACTGTATTTCGTTTTTCCACTAACTAACCGAATATTGAGAAAAATCCTGAGAATTTAAAGTGAGTAAGAAGAAAAAAGAGTCAAAAAGTGTTGCAAGGTGCAAGGCAAAAGGATTTGTCACAGTGTTAAGGAGAGAGGGGCTCATCGGAACACCAGCCTGCAAACTGGGACAAATACCAGAAAGCAGGTCTCTTAACAATATGTTGATGAACTATTTCAGCCTTAGATGTCAAGTGCGCTGCCTGTGTGCCAAACCAGAGACAGTGCACATACCTTGCATTTTTGCCGCAGAATCTCATAAGAGGGATAATTGCTGCAACATAGCACTGTTTTTTTTGTTTGTTTGTTTGTTTGTTTTTAAAGACAGAGTCTCACTCTGTTGCCCAGACTAGAGTGCTGTGGCGTCAGCCTAGCTCACAGCAACGTCAAACTCCTGGGTTCAAGCGATCCTCCTGCCTCAGCTTCCTGAGTAGCTGTGACTACAGGCATGTGCCACCATGCCCAGCTAATTTTTTCTATATATATTTTTAGTTGTCCAGATCATTCCTTTCTATTTTTTTTTTTTAGTAGAGACTGGGTCTCGCTCTTGCTCAGGCTGGTCTCAAACTCCTGAGCTCAAACAATCCACTCACATCGGCCTCCCAGAGTGCTAGGATTACAGGCATGAGCCACCGTGCCCGGCCGCAACATAATATTTTTAACCCACACATACACACGTACACACAAGCTCAACCTAGTTTATCAATGATGACATTTATCATGTTACATTAATCTGTAATTCTAAATATGAACATATTAAATCTATAATGTAGTTTTACGTATTTTTAGTTGAATATAGTAATCGTACATATTTTGGGGGGTGCATCTGATATTTTGATAGCTGTATACACTGTATAACTATCAAATCAGGGTAATTGGAATATCTATCACCTCAAACATTTATCTTTTCTTTGTGTTGGAAACATTACAATTTTTCTCTTCTAGCTACTTTAAAATATACAATAAATAATTGTTAACTATAATTTCCCTACTGTATTATTGACTACTAGAACTAATAGTTGTCCTTTTCTGGGAACTTTGATAAATAATATTAGTAAATATTCTGATGCTACGAGTGTTACTTTAAATCCGTGAGCTACCTGGCAGAGATCTGATAGCTGTAGAACTTGCTGTATAGAGATACTTTATAATATACAATTTTTCAACTTCTTTGCTTGAGAGGTAGCAAATACTGGGAAACCACATAGGCATATATTTACCCACAGACATTTACATTTACACGATATTATATATTCTCAGAATATTTTTTCTAAATTTTCTGAAAAGCATGTCTATGGGAAAATATCTTTAAATTTTTTTTTTACATATTCAACACATTTCCTTTTTTCTTCCCTAATCCCTCACACAGCTAAATTATTCAGCACACACATACATAACCAATATTCAGGAAAAATGTAGACAGATCTAACTGCCAATCTTGGCAATGGGTGTTAATAGTTAGTTAATGCCACCATGGACCGTGCCATTGCATGCAATCTTTTACAATTTCTCATGGACACAAGGTATGTGTGAAACCATAGTCTGGAGCTGAGAATGCTACTCTGGCAAAAGAAAGGGCGAAGAGAGGGTCTGTCAACAGTACGTATGAGTTTGTGAGGCTGCTGCCACAGATTACCACAAACTGGGCGGCTTAAACAACAGAAACGTATCGCCTCACAGTTCTAGAGGCTGGAAATCCCCAATCAAAGTGCTGGCCGGACCATCCTTCCTCTCAGACTGTAGACAGGTCCTTCCTTGCCTCTCCCTAGCTTCTGGAGGTAGCTGTCGATCTTTGGTGTTCCTTGGATTGCAGCTGCACAACTCAGATTTCTGCCTAAAGCTTCACATGACATTTCTTCTTCCTAGGACACCAGTCACATTGAATTAGAGCTTAGAGCCCACCCTAATCACCTCGTCTTAGCATACATCTTTGCATACATCTGCAAAGACCCTACTTCCAAATAAGGTCACGCTCACAGGTACTGCAGGTTAGAATTTTGGCATATCTTTTGGAGGGAGACATAATTCAACCCCAAATTGGAGGCTAGAAAGTCCTCGAAGCGCAGTGATGCCTTTTTTATTTATTAGTTTCACACATTTTTGCACGCCTCTTATATACAGGCCTGTGCTAGGTATTGGGGATTTAGCTGGGAATAACATGAGCTCCTGCTTCTTGGTGACTCCAGTCTAGTGAGAGAGGTGAACACACAATCGCATGTGATCCTAGTTAACGATATTATCACAACTGATTGCATGCTCGTTAAGCAGATGCCAAGCAGAGAGGGGCCAAGGAAGGCCTCCCAAGGGAGGAGATGCTCCTCTGTGTCTTGCGAGATGAGTAGGTACCCGCACCAACTGGAGGATGCCTGAGACAAAAAGAGCACCTCATACCAGACGGAATAGGGTTTTCCACGTCCCTGAGATAGGAGAGACCATCCAAAAGCAGCAGTTGTGTGTGCATGGCCAGAGGAGCAGTGAAGAGCACTGTGGGCTTAGGAAAGACCAAGGAGGTGAATTGAGCCAAACCTGTCATTGTCCCATAGATCAGTGGTTCTCAAACTTGGGGCTCAGCAAAGTATAGAGGCCCCAGGTCACCCTAGTCTGCCAAGCCTGGCTCTCTTGAGTTGATACTCCAGGCCCCTCTTGTCCACCACGTTGACGTTAAAGTAATTAGGAAGCCGCGTGAGAGATGAAAAGAGACAGCTCTCCGATCCCTTCGGAGCAGCCTCTCTCAGTGGGGAGTGATGATCCACCTCCGTTCAGGACTGGGGCACTTTTATCAGTTCCCCTCCCGTGCCCTTTGTAATGCACTCTAGTCCGGCACTTCTTCCTCCTGTCTCCTGAATCCTTAAAAGTGTATAACTAACACGCGATAGCATCAGCATAACTCCCAGCCTCACTCACAAAAGGACGGGAGTAAACCCCTGTCCCATGTCTGCAGCTACAGTACAGCAGGAGGTTGACACTAGACCACAGGGCCACCCATTACGCCCCCACAGACACATGCAGAAACTGAGGCCAGAGCCACATGATGCGGAATGCCAGGCTCTGGATACCAAGCCAGCATCTGGACCCCTTGCCTAATTTCTCTTCTGACCACTGTACTGCATTCCAGCTTTAGGACTCAGTGGAATGAAACTGACCCGCCTTAATTTAGCTGCTTGTCTTAGTTATTCACTATCTGTCCCACAAGACAGCCTCTTCCTGTAGCAACGCCGTGGCCATGCTGAGCTCTGCTGCCCACATCACAAGGCAGGAGTCGTCCTGGGTGCTGTGTGCACAAATGTGTCCAGCTGGAACACCATGGCTGGAATGTGGGTGACAATCGATCCCACCCATGCTGTGCCTTCTTTCACACCCTTTGCTACTGAGTCACTTCATGTTCCTTGACACAGGGTCACCTCTGTTCTTCCAGCATCAATCATCTCAACTTGGTTCAAGCATCTGTCTTTCTGATAGAAACATTCCATCCTGTGTCCATGTGATTTCAAGCTTGTTCCATCAGATACCACTTAATTAACCAAGTCTGCAGTGACCAGAGCATCCCCAAGAGGTCCCTTAGGGAAGGATAGGGTACCCTCAAACCAACATGCACTGCCCCTCAGTTCAGTCCTCCAAACATTCCAAATTCCCACTGCTGGAATGAGCTTAGAGAGGACCTTTGACTCCATTGTACTCCTTGAAAGCATCTTTGCCTGCCCCTGCCGTAGAGTATCTTCTCTGTGTGAAATCAATGGGCCTTGCACAGAAATGTGCCCGGCTGTAATGACCACAATTACAGGCAGCGAGAACAGCCACAGCACCCACACCAAAGTCACTGCACATGATTTTCAAATGGTGCTAGAGTCAGCTACAACCTGTGCCCTATTTTGCCTGGCAGGACTAGAGGAAAGAAGCAAATGTTCCTCGTATTCGGGAATTCCGTGACATTTTTTTCTATGTTACATTTGAGCTTTTCAAATGTTTTTTTTTCCCCTTTTCATGAAGTATACCTTGACCCATCCTATTCATACCCACGTTTTTTCCTTTTTCCTCCTTTCTCCTGTCTTGCCTTTCTCTTTGCCTTTTCCGAGGTATGCGTTTTCCATATATTTATGTTTAAATTTAGAGACATATGGTTGGATTTTGCTTCATTGGATATATAGTCTGAGAGTTTTATCTTTTACTATTCTAAATGACTCCCAGTGATCTTTATAAAAGGAACAACACTAACATCAATTGTTTTGTCTCCTGTTCCCATTCTTACTCTCTTCTTTCTTCTTTTCCATTCCTGAGTATCTCTGTGCTGTTCACTATTCTTTCGGCACCTGCTCCTTCCAGGCACAGTAGAATCCTTGCATTTCCACCCATGTAGCACAGTCCCTCCGGCTGCCTGCCTGGCACGTGCTCCTCGTGAGTCCACTGTCACTGCCTTTGCTTGGATAACTTGCACTCGTCTTCGATTCTCAGAGTGAATGACTTTTCTCTGTGAGACCATCCCTCAGTCCTCTGCTCCCATCACATCCTGTACTTCCTTAGAGGACGATGCGTTGTGTCAGATTTCTGCATAAGCTCCCTGAAGTCAGGGCTGATCTCAGACCCAAGTGCATAGCGTGGTTCCTGGGACAAAGTAGTCTTAATAGCAATTTGTGGAATAGTTGAATGAGTAGTTGATTGCTTAAGGAGCCCAACTAGCCCACAGATTATAGAAGACTGTAGGAAACAGTGGCAGCTTCTGCTGTAGAAGCTTCATCTTTGTTGCATCTCAGCTTCCTTTTGTGCCTGAAACCAGCTTTTAACCAACCTCCTGCCCATCCCCAGCTGGCCGTGTGGGATGCAATCCTGCAAAGTGGCTCCACTGCAGTTAATCGATCATCTTTGCAGCTCGTGGGTCAGGCCCTGAGTTATTACAGGGTTTCTGAGCACTGTGCGTTCTGGCTCTAAGTCTGGCAGTCAGGGTTCACCCCCTCTCCCTTAACTTCTCACCCACCAGATGTCTTGCTTCCCTGGTGATGGGAAATTTCTACCTTTAATTTTCTGCTAGACTCAAGTCAGACCATCAGAGGGCTCTACATGTGGACCACATTGCTTTGATTTTTCACAGAACTGCATTGAAGGACATTTTACGAACCACCCTCCTGAAATTTATTGAGGTTATTTAATGTGGAAGTCCCCATATTATCACTCCATTTTTGAGGACCCACAGGAAAAATTCCACTTGTGTTTAAGTACTAGGAGCAGATGTATTCCTCCTGCCTGGATGCTTGTTTGCTGTTTGTTTGGTCCCGTTGAGCTAGGAATCACGAGTCCGTCTTTGACTTGGCTGCTTGGGAGGCCTGGAGCCAAACGCACCCAGCTCTGACCGGAGGTACGCATACCCGGGCCCTGCCTTTCCTTGCCTTGTTTTCTTCTCTTTGCCCAGATTGCCTGATTTATTCATTTTATCCTTTTTTGTGTTATAAGTATTTAATAAACTTTTATTTTTTTAATAGAAGAATATCTGAAGCCTAGACTTTTCACTGCTTCTCCTCATCACCAAAATCATTAAGAAACTGATAAAAAGTTTTCCTCCAAGTCTTAAAACATCATCTATTACCATTGTGATTATAATCCATTACTTAATGGAATCGAGGACTCTTTCTTTTTTTTCTTTTGCTCTTTCTCTTTCCTTCTTTCCCTCTGGTTCATGTATTTATGTGTATATGATATAGATGTTTCTGTTATGATATCAATTTCATGTATTTTGAAGCTTTTCCTGCTACTCAGGTGCTAGAAGTAGGGATGCTCTGAGGACAGACCCAGTGTGCTCCTTGCTTGGTTATATCTGACCAATTCCCCACTTCCAAACGGTGTTCTCCTTCCCGCTTTATATCTTATAGACCAGTAATACTTATAAAGAACTTAACACATCTCTTTTTGACAAACACTATCATTCCCTGAGGGACTTACTCTCACACTCGATTTTTCATGAGAGAATTGAAGTTCAGAGGGGAAGCTCGTGAGTCAGCTATTGTATAATTTGCCCAGAGTCATGCAGTCGGCAGGGAGCAAGGTAGTATCTTGATCCAGCACGTTATCTCCAGAGTTGGCTGGAGCCAGGTTCGAATCGCAGCTTCTCCGTTTTCTGTGTCCCAGCATACTTAGCATCTCTCTATCTGAATTTCCATAATAGTAAATGTGGATAATAAGTGAATCTGCTTCAGGGCTGTTGTTAAGTTAAATGGAATAATGAACAAAAAAGTGTCTAAAACGTAGTAAGCTCTCAACAGATGTTTGTCAAAAAGATAAATAAGAAACCAGTGGAGTTGAATCTGGGCCTTTAGAGTCCAGGTCCAGTATCCTTTGTCGTTAAACCACGTTCTCAGTCTGGAGGTGGTCGAGACAGGTAAGATATGTGACCCACGTGAAGGAGACTTGCAGGTATGAAACTGGAAGCCACTTCAGCTGACCTCAGGACAGGCGGTCGCTCCATGGCCATCCTGCACCCAGAACGAGCTTCCCTTTGGATGTTTTGACTCCGCGTGTGAACAACGGTTGGAATAGCACGTTCCTGCAGAGAAAGCTCTTTCCCTCCCACCATGCACCACCTAAAGGCTGGCCTGACAGGAGGGTGCTGGCTAATGAGTACGCTGGAGAAGTGACCCAGGGCTACAGGACAGTGTGGAGCCCAGAGCCTTGCCACCTACACACCACTCACCTGCCCAGCGAGGGAAGGTCTAAATGAGTTTTCAAAGCACTTCCAACCTTCAGAGAAGAATAAAATAGAATGGAGTAGAGTAGAATGGAATAGCTCAGACCAACTCATTTAAGCCCATAGTAACCCAAAAGAAAGACTTATTAATTTTGATTAGTGATCACTGAGACATCATGGTGAGCCTCTTTGATTAGTTTTTTGTGTCTCACTGGAATACAAATCTGTAAGTTGCATTTGGGCTGAGTGGAAGAGTGTTCACCCATCAGTGATGTTTGCCCAGAATAGGGGGAAATGTCAGAAAGCAAGCAAACCTTGACCTGGAGATGAAGTTTCCCCTCAGCATCCTGCCTATTGAATGATCTTCAGGAACTGGAGAGAGCACTGTCTTCTTCCTATCCACTACTCCTTCCCACCAAATAATGGAGCACATGCAATGGAAAATCAGGTATCAAAAAGACAACTTATATTTTTGGATGGCATGATATTACCGCAGCTTTTCTAATAATTCAAGGACCTGAGCTGTGCAAAATGATTCTCACTGGAAATAAAACATTTGTTGCAGGAGCATCTAAAGGTGAGTGCAAAACAATTTGTATTTGTTTAAAACATAATGTCATCCATAATTAATGGGATAACTCTGGCTCAGCAGAGCTTGAAACTACTGTGTACATTTGAAACTGGATTTGTAGTTCCTGAGATGAGGAATAAATTTACCCTTAAGCTTTTTTGTTATTTTTTTGTTATGGTAAAGGTTATTTCCAGTGACTGAATATTTGGCTTCTTCCGGTATGTTTTCTGGTGTTATTTAGCATCAAGTGACAGGAGCAAGGCAATTATTGAAACCCACTTTTAAATAGTGGCCCTGAAAATGGGGGGTTGTTAACTTGGGTTACCATGAGTTCTTTTAATGCCTTGACACAGATTTTATTTAGAAAGAAAGGTTTAAAAATTATTCCAAAGGCTTTTTTTCCTCTATCATAATGTAGATTCAAAAAATAAAAACTTCCATTTTGTACACTAGTGGCCAGAAAAGAATTATGGTTTATTATAATATTATTGAAATCTACTCCTCAATAATTATACATCTAAATGAAAGAACTACAGCAATACACCTTATATTACCCCTATACGATCACATCCCAGTGGACGTTTTATTTAACCTATGTACAAGGAACTGGGAAAGGGAACAGAGAGTGGCAATTTTTTTTTTATTCATTTAATCAGTCTTTCAAAAAAGTTTTATTTTGGGGGCTACATCCTGTATGTATGTTTTTGTGATTAGACCCAATTCATAGTTCGGAGGTTTCCTGCATGAGTACCTAAATAATTCCAACACACGGAAGAGTGTGGTGGGTGGCTTTAAAGCAACGTAGTCACACACATCACAGGTAATGGCTCAGAAGGAGGATAGGGATTCAGAGGGGTTCTGTAAAGAAGGCTGATGCTCATATTGTGGTTGCAAGGGTGGTAAAATGTTGACAGAAATTGGTAAGATGAGAAAGATAATCCAGGTAGGCAAAATGCCTGAAACAAAAGTACAAATAGAAGGCAGCCTAATAGAATCAGCCAAGCGTCACTTTTTTTGCCCTGAACAGAATGAAAGTCACATAGGCTAGTCAATTAGATAAGGCAGACATGGGATTTGAGACTAAATTGCAGAGCTCTTGAATGGCTAGCAAAGAAAGTTGAAATTTATTGTGGACAATATAAATCTTTAGAGGGGTGTGAGAATGTGTGTGTGTGTGTGTGTGTGTGTGTGTGTGTGTGTGTGTGTGTGTGTTTTGTTGAGCTGGAGAATGTCCTGATTAAATTTGAGTTTGGTAACTGCAATTTGATGAAGGCAACAGTGTTGGATATAAACAGGAAGGAAGTGTCAGACAATTTCAAGTCAGTTAGAGACAAAGTACCCAGAATGAGCAAAAGCTACAACAAACCTCATCACATCAACACTTGCCAAAGCTTATGCGAGGAAGGTCTCTGCGTTCAGCCTGAGGAAATGCCGAGGGGACCCGTTCCGGCTGCGCAAGTGAAGAGAGGCTCGGGCTGTTTGCTGAGGATTCTGTCCCCAGTCCTCTTTTCACCTCTTGGTGTTCTTCTCTACCTACAGTTTCCAGTGCCATTGCAAAAAGCCCCGAAACTTTTGCTGCTAGCGCGTCCTTACTGTATTTACTGCATTTTAGGTAAACCCTTTAGCTTCTCTCTGCTTCCATTTCTTCCTAACTAGATGACAGGTTTGGCCTGACACCCTTCAGATCTAAATTCAATGTGTTTCCCTCACTCTTGAGTTCTTTGTCCTTTTGTCTAGCTGCGTCTGCTTTCTCCCTGGTCTTCCTTGGTGGTGTGTCAGGGATTGCACAAAAATTCTCCAAGGCTAGAGACAAAGACCTGTACTTCTTTAATTGACTGGGAAATTAAGGAAATACCTTGTACATAGTAGGTTTTTAGTAACAACAATATGTTAAATTAATGCAGGAGGCAAATATTGAGAAAGATTTCATATCTCTGTAATAATACATAAATAAGCCCTTGTCCTGAAGAGAATTGTCTACGGGCATTTTCACCTCCAATTGTAGGATACAAAGTAGAACTTCAATAGATGGCTATTGACAATCAGGTGGTTAAAAACTTTATTAAAAAATTGAAAAGGTATGGTATTTAGATATTTGTAAATATGAAATTCTTTTCAAATTGGGTAGCATTTTTTTTAGCGTGAAATAGTTCCTAAGGCATCAATACTGAAAAACTAAGGAAAGATCTGCCCTTTCCTAAGAGAAAGAAAAATACTTTCTTCAGTTTTATCCCCAAGATTCTTTTGGAATATAAAATTTGCAGATGTCTGCACTGTAGGCCAGCATGGTCACATCAGTCGTTTTCCCAGATTGCCCTTTCTAGTCACTGGGCAGTCTTGCTGTGAGAAGGACAGTCAAAATCATAAGATGCAAATCAGCAAAAGCAGGACAATGGAAAAGCTTTGCTGACAGCCACACTTTTTGGTAGGACAAATGGAAGCGGGGCTGTGACGTAGGCAGGACCAGCTGCACTTCCTGCAGGCTTGCTGAAGCAGCTGCACAAAGCCCTGTATTTATAGAGCTCCCCACCCGAGAGAACACCACGCTGGTCCCTGACGCTTTCTTTCATACTTGATATCGTTTGGAAGCAGTGAGAAACCAACATCATTCCCATTGCACAGATTGGGAAAATGAGGTAGAAAAGGACAAATTCACTCATTCTAGAAACTGATCACCAAGTTGTACCTACCCTCAACACTTTGGGTTTCCAGAACGTGCACAAGACTTTCCAGAGCCTGCCTACACCTCTGACTTCAGTTTGGCTTCTTTCCTGAAACTCTCCCCACGAGTTGCAGTGCCTCTTCCCGCCCCAGAGCTACTTACCCCTTCCCAGTACTGTCCTACACTCAAAATTGCTGGGCCCTTGAAATTCCTTTCACGGCATTTCCACTCCACCACCATTAGAGAATAGTTTTGCTCAATTTTTTGTCACCGTTACTTTCTCACCCATCTAATACTGATGCAAGTAAGAATTCTGCTGTTTCAATATTTAAGCATTTGTCTTTTCTTCAGTGGTCATTCCAATGCTAACGACAGGCTTATTTTATCTTCTATGTGTCAGGCCCTATCTTAGTTTCTTGGGATAAATGTTACTGGACAAAATTGATATAATTCCCTGTTCTCATAGGGTTTACTGACTTTCAGAAGAAGGCAGATAACAAATAGTGAACATAACAGACAGCTCAATTACAGAACTTGTTGGAAAGTGTTAAGTGATACAGAAAAACAAAAGCTGTAGCAGAGTGAAGGGGACCAGGAGGAATGCTGGCAGATCATAATTTTAAACAGGGTCATCTGGACACAGTGAGAAGGTGAGACTTGGGCAAAGCCTTGAAGGATATTTGGGGGAAGAATGTTCTGGGCGGAGGAGCCAGCAGTGCACAGGCCCTGCGGCAGGCACATGCCAGGTCTGTCTAAAGAGGAAGCCAGAGCAAAATGGAACTGGGTGACTAACAGGGAGAGTGTCGTCGATGAGGTCAGCCTAGGCAGGTCTTGTGGCCTTTATTAAGAACTCTGGCTTTTATTCCAATTGATATGGTGAGCATCTGCAGGGTTTTCAGCAATTAAAGGGCTTACTCTGTCTTATGTTTAAAGGAGTCACTCAGGCTACTGTGTTGAGAACAGAAGATACAGGACCAGGAGTAAAAGAAGGCAGACCCAGGAAGAGGCTGCTACAGTGGTGCCAGCCACAACCCCGAAAGGCACAATCCTGAATGTTGAAATCTCAAAAGATCAAAATCTCTAAAGTCTAAAATCCTGAAAATCATAGTCCCAAAAGATTAAAATCCCAAATGTTGATCTCTTGAAAGCCAAACCCTGCACACAGAACAGCTGTACCACGGTAGGTGGAAACCAAACATGGTTCAAGGAGTTGTGTGTGTTGCTTAGTTGACAAGCAGTGGGTTTGTGAACTTAATTTTAGGTGTCAACTTGACTGGATTAAGGAATACTTAGAAACAGGGAAAGTGTTATTTGAATGTGTCCATGAGAGTGTTTCCAGAGGAGATTAGTATGTGAGTCTGGTGGACTCAGTGGGGATGACTTGTCCTCAGTCTTGTTTGCATCAACCCATCAGCCAGGGCCCTGAAGAGAACAAATACGGAAGGAGAACTGGTCTCTCTCAGAGCCGGGGAAGCCTTTTCTTCTGCTGCTTTGGACATCAAAACTTTGACTCCACAAAAGCACATTGTCAGAACATTGACTTTGTGTGTGCGCATTGTGTGTGTACATAAAAACATTGAAACTGAACAGTAAATGAAGAGACATCCTTTTTGAACTTCTGCATTTGTAAAAGAAAATTTCTTGAGATCTCAGCTCTCTGGGCGACTGCACGTGCGGCGGTGACTCATCACAGGTTTTGATCAATCTTGTCAAACGACTTAGGCTGTTTGTCGCAGTATTTCAGAGGATGACGATTAGAAGGCTGGGAGCACATAATTACCAACCGTAGTGATATGCTTTTATACACCTCATTTTTGGCCTTTTCTGTGAATACAGTTCCTCTGCTTATAACAGTGACGCTGCCGTGTCATTAGTATACCTGAGTGTTTACACCTGCAAAAATGTGATTGCTATTATTCCTATTTTATTGTATAAAATGACTTATGAAGTTGTTTTGTCTTGTTTTTCTATGTTTCTCAAACAAGTCCCCATTTAAAAATATAAAGGGACATCTTTTAAAGAATTTTTTAAATTATTTTTTCCAGAATTATATTTTTGGTATTTTGACGTTTCAGAATTTCAACCTTCAGGATTACGGCCTTTGGGATTGTGTCTTCCAGGATTATGGTCCAAACCCCTATTACAGGGATCCCAGCAGAAGTTTGTGAGGGGCCACAGTGGGGGAGTGAAAAGTGTTAGATCTTGGGTATGGAGTATTTTGAGGGCAGAATCAAAAGGGTTTTCAAATAGATTATTTGGTGGCCTAGACAATAGGAAAATTGTTGCTGCCATCACTTAGGGAGGGGAAGGCTGCAGACGGAGCAGCTACCTGGGGATGGAGCAGACGGCTCTCTTGGATGTGTTGAGCTTGCAGTTGGTGTCTGTCAGAAGTCACCAGGAAAAGCCGAGAAGGCGGCTGGTTCAACAAGGTTGGTGCTAGGGAAAGAGGTCTGGGCCAGGGGGTGCCTGGGAGGGCTTGAGCATGTTGACGGTGTGTAATGCCCTGAGACTGGACAAAAGTCACATGGAGGATGAGTAGTGCTCCAGAAGAGAAGAGGATCAAGACATTTGTCCTTAAACAATTGAAAGGCACGGAATTTACCCTTTAGGAGAAGGGAAGGGGCCACCCAAGGAGACTGAACAGGGACAACCAGTGCTGTGGGAAGAGATGCGGTGTGGTGCGCTGAGTCCCAGACAAGAAAGTACGACAGGGAGGAGGGGGGGACCACACATGTTCACGCTGTTGACGGGGCATGTGACGGGAAGGCCAGGGATCTGCCGTCTGACTTGGTGCAGGGAGGGCGCAGGGGCCTCGAGGAGAGCCGTGTCCCGCAGAAGTGGACATGAAAGTGTGATTTGTGTGCATTTGACAGAGGGTGGGGGAAAGAATTTGAATACAGAGAGTGGCGGCAACTGTTTGGAAGAGTTTTGCTGCAAAGAGAAGCGAATAAATAGAGTAGTCACTGGAGAGGGAAACAGAGTCCAGTGCCTGTAGGTTTATGTGTTTGCTTTGAATGGGAGAAACCACAGCATGCTGACATGGTGATGGTGTCCTTGCAGAAGAGTGGGGAAACTGATGATGAAGAAGGTGGCAGACTGCAGGGAGAGGTTCTTGAGTACAAGAGAGGGAATGGGATCAGAGACACGGGGGAAGGGCTGTCTCGGGGAGGAGTAAGTGTTCATCGAGGGAGGCAAGCGGGAAGGTTGCCGCCCCCAGCGTACGGTGCTTGAGAACATCTCCACTTCAATGTCAAAAATCATATGCCAAATAATCAAGCCCATCCTCTATTATTTCTCCAGTCTTCCTTGCCTCACCTGTGTGTTCACTTTACCATGTCTGTTATGATGGTGCCGGATTATCAGCTGCAACAGATACATCATTGGCAAGCAGTTTGTAAACCAGGAAAGCATGTATCCTTGTGTTGTAGCACTGCTTCTGTGTCTACGTGAAAACAAAAGTTTGGAAATGGGCTATGTTTTCGTGATGCCATTGCCCTAGGGAGAAAATCTGTAGTCCTTCCTGCTTCTAGACACTCTAAGCTGCAGAATCTGTCAGCTAGGACCAGCCAAAGTGGCTTAAATTAGTTCCCGTTAGTACCAACACCCAAGTGCAGGTGCTGATGTGCTGTAAGGACATGACTTTGCTTTGGTCACTGCGATGTTCTGATTGCCATTCAATTCATATTTATCAACTGCATAATATTCTCCACGAAGCTCTCCGTAGCACAAAAGGCTCCGTATGTCAACTGAATTCCTTGCACATAAAAAGTTCAATTTTTTTGTACAACCCTACTGTTTATCCCCCTACAAAAAAAAAAAAACCCAAAAAACTTTCCCAACACTAAAAAATATTCCTATCATAAGGCATTTCTCACATGGCAGTGATGACTTAAAAGAAAGCAAAGCAAACCCCTAAGCATTTTTCACTCAAGATCGAGTAAAAGAGACGCAACTGAGTGATCAAACACTTAGACAATTTTGCATCAAAATCGTTTTTATGCCTAATTATTTTAATGATTAATGTACAAAAGGATGCATTCATCAAGAAATGCCTTGAGAAAACATAATAATGAGGGTTATTATGAGAATTTGAGTTTTTCCATTTTTTTCAGCACCTTTTGTGGAAGGAGCTATCCAGTTATCATTCCCCAGTGTTAAAAGCAATAAATAAAGGTAGCAGAAGGAATGATAATAGGGCCATTATGAGGTCCACAGAGAGGAAGCCCCCATCGCTCACATTATAAGCAATGAAATAAAACAGTCCCTGCTGGGTTTGATGTCTGCTAGACAAGGAATGCAGGTTTACGGAACGGCTACAGATCCCCGTCCAGAACATATAGACAATTACCCTGAGATCTTTCTATTTGTTTTTCTTTCTGTGAAATGACAGCCAAGAGCTACGTGGAACATTCACCAGCATCGCCGTAATATCCTGAAAAACCCGAAGGGAACTAGAAACAACACATCTGAAACACTTCAAAAGGAAGGAAATGTAACATGTTCAGCTATGCGTCATTACTCAAATATACATATGGACTCCACAGGGTGAAGCGTTTGCCTCTAATTTTGCAACATACCTAGTTTGATGGAACAAAATTAACATTCTATTCTTTGTGCAGTTCAAGGGCCTTTCATGTTGCAGTGAAACCTGAAAAAATTACTTTTTCTATCCATGTCACTTTTAGGACATTCTATTTGGCAAATCCTTAGTGAACGCATCACCCCACCTGCTGCTATAGGAGAGGCAACAGCATGTTCATTGGTTTCTAGCTCCATGGAGTTTACAATTGAGTAGGAAGGACAAGGTCTGTGACAGCAGCGTCACTGAGTGGCTTTGCTCTGCCTTCATAGCAGCCTCCATCCTCTGCTGCACCTTCTGGGTGTGCACCTCGCTTCCCTGACCCCACCAGGTCAATGTCTGCACTCTCTTGAACCTGCATGACCTTACTCTTGTGTAAGGCTAATTTGCACCAATTATCAGTTTTGTCGAAGAAGTGTTGCTCCTGTCGAGATTCTAATAGTGTTTAGAAAAGTCTGGTTCTTACTTTTATCTTCTTCATTCCCTTCATCCTTGTCCGTAACAAGATCTGAGGCAGCGACTCATTTCTGTTCTTCCCCTAGGTCTGTCCAAGGGAGGAGGGGCGTCGGCTCCAAGTTCTGTCCCTGTTTCTCACTATCTACCTATGCAGGACAGGTACCCACACACCTGTGCTGAGCACATTGGCTGAAGTGCTAGTGCAGGGGTTACGCTCTTGGGCCAGGCACTAGCACTGGGTAGGATCGCTGCCCCCTAAAAGAGAAACACAGCGGTCTGCTAACCACTCCTCTACTTCTTCTCTGCCATAAGTTGTTTTGGTGGGTGGCCTGATGACGTGGCATTTCACAGATGAGGAGGTCTGCAGGAACGGACGGAGTTTGACCTGTTATCACCACCCGCCCTCAATAACCTCTGCGGCTAGATGGCTGAAGGGAGCCTGGTGTCGGGGAAAAAATAGGAAGCAGAAAGCTGTGCTTAATTCTCTTAACTTTGCTTAATCATTAACCCAAGTTGTTGAATTCAGCATTCACCAGGGATCAGGGAGAATCGTGGGCTTGCCCAGCTATGTAAAGCGCACCATGCTTCACTCTCAGCCAGACGCACTGCGGGGGCAGCGACCCCCGCCGGATCCTCCGAGGGAGGAAGGAGCAAGGAAGAAGGCTGATGCCCAAAACCCACCCCAAGTTGCTGGAATCCTACACTTTAAAATATTGTCGATATGAAGTTCTTTCCTAAAGCTAGGAATATCAGAAAATAGCACATTCTCAAAGTAGGATGGCGGTTGCTAGGTGCTGAGGGGAGAGGAAATGGGGAATTCCTGTTCCTCAGGTCCAGAGATTCCATCATGCAAGGTCAGAAATTTCCAGAGACCTATTGAACAGCTTTGTACTTATAGGTAATAATACCAAACTGTACACTCAAAAATTTGCTAAGAGGGTAGATCTCATGTTATGTGCTTTTTGTCACAATAATTAAAAAAAAGAAGAAACAAAATAGCACATACTCGACTAATGTATTCAGAGGTACCCCTTTCTGCAGACTTCCCACCCATTGAGTCCTCGCAAAGGAGACTCTGGCTTGTTTCCTGGTTTTACTCTGCGTTTCGCTGGTCAAGGAGGGGTAGCACGGTTGACTGACAAACACTTGCTCATTCCTCAAGGTCAAATTCCACTCAAAGGATCTTCTCCCCGACCGTGAGCAAAGGCAGGTGCTCTCCCCTTTATGGACCACAACATCTCTGCATCTTTCTGTTATCATGCGGGCCACATCATGTTCAGACTCCTGTAACACATACCATGCTGGGTTTCAGTGAGTAAGTTTCTCCCTCCCTCTCTCTCTCTCTCTCTCTCTCTCTCTCTCTCTCTCTCTCTCTCTCTCTCTCTCATCTCTAGCTCTAGCTCTCAGTTGTGAATTCTCTGATGGTAGGAATCACAACTGACACATTTCCAGAATCCCAGCATCTGTCTCAGTGTCAGAAACACGGGGAGCAGGTGGATGAGCCAGTGCTGGCCACCAAGCTGTCCTTGCTCGCGTGTGCACCAACCCAATGAGACACTTCTGTTAATTCTCTCCCACAATATAAATGACATTTATAACAAACAGATGCCTGAATTGGGATTTCGAACATTTCTCATAGACTTCTTCTTCTGGTCCCCTTTTGAAGCACTTAACTGTATTGTACTGCCATTGCCAGTGTACAGATTTGTCTCCCTAGAAGTGAATTTCATGACAGCAGGTACGTTTTGACTCATTTCTGCATCTGTAGCCCCGGCATAGATGAGAGGCTTAAATATCACTGGTGGATGAAGGCAAACCTCAGCCTCCCCGCTCTGACCGCCACATTATACAAACAACTTTTCCGACAGCTTTTATTGTTGGCGACCCCGTGCTCTTCCTTTGCCTTCCTCTTTCTGCTGCTACTCCATATGCAACTTTGGAAAGTGACAGAGCGAAGCACTATAAAACAGGACTGATGAGTGCTGATGTCACCTGCACCTGCGTCAAGAGACGGAGGGGCTCTGAGGGCAAGGGAGCCTTCATTTCTGCAAAGCATTCACAAGTTAGAAAAGGTCTTCTCTGAACAATAAAAGCATCTGGACTTTTCTATTTGCAGAAAAATCTCTGCACAGAATTATTGAACTGTGTGATGTGAGGTCTTAGTCTGTCTGTGCTGCTATAACAAAATACAACAGTGGGTAATTTATAAAGAACAGAAATGTATTTCCTCACAGCTCTTTGGGCTGGGAAGTCTAAGATCAAGGCACCGGCAGGCCTGGTTGTCTGATGACGGTTTCTCTCGCTTCCAATATGGGGCCTCACATGCCGCGTCCTCACACGGCAGAAGGTGAAAGGGCAGACAGGGACATGCTCCTACCCATGAGCCCTTTTGTAAGGGGACCTAACCCATGCGTGAGGGAGGAGCTCTCATGGCCTGATCACCTCTTAAAGGTCCCACCTCTCAATACTATCACATTGGCAACACCTGAGTTCTGGAGGGGACACAGTGAAACCATGACGTGGCTACATTTAATTATTTATATATGTGCCAAAACAGTTTGTGAAAAAAACTGTGTTTTCAGTCCCTCACTCTGAACAGGTTGTAATTTTTTCCTTTTTTTTTTTTTTTTTTTACGGATTTCTTTATTTGCACATACTTCCTCATGCAGCCAGAAACCCAGGAGAAGTGCTTCTAACTGAAAAGGGATTATCTATATGTCACAGACACACTTTGTTTTAGACTTTCTAACCTTTGTTACTTCTTTGATGGGGCAGCTGGCATTGCCCCTGAGTCCGAGCAGCCCAGGGGCTCCACCTCACAGAGCCCACGTGGGCAAATCAGGGCCCCACCCAGGATGTTCCTACCAAAGCTACCAGGAAAGGTTGTCCGGTTTTGTGGGGGCTACCAAGCTAGCAGTGAATTAAGAATGACCTGTGGGCTTCTTGCCTGTCTTCCCAGTGGTCATGGCGCTGATTCAGACCACCGTCTCCCGCCTTCTGCAGCGGCTTTCAAATGGTCTCTTCCATCCTTAATTGGGTCTAATTGCTTTCTCAGGGGGAAACGCTCCAGTCTCTTTTCTACCCAGCTGTCAGAATTCAGCTTCTGAACTGCAAATATGGTCATGTCCCTCAGTATTCGTGAAGGATTGGGCTCCGGATCTCTCTCAGATACCAACATCCCAGGATGCTCAAGTCCCTGATATAAAATGACACGGTGTTTGCATACAGCCAATGCATGTCCTCCCATACACTTTAAATCATCTCCACGTTACTTGTGATACCTGATACAATGCGAATGGTATGTAAATGGCTGTTACTGTATTGTTCAGGAAATAATGACAAGGAAAAAAGTTTGTGTGTGCTCAATGCAGATGGGATTTTTTTCCCTAATATTTTCAATCTGGTTTGTTAAATCCATATATGCAGAAGCCTATGATGCAGAGTGCTGACTATATTTTACTCTTCTGCTGACAATATTTAAGTGATTCAGGCTAAAGCACTCACTCCTTTAAAACGGATTGTAAAATGGGTCATGCTCCTGTTCACACCCCATCTCCTGCCTGGTACCTGTCCACTCTGCACTTTCTACGGTTCTCCTGCCAAGCCGAGCTCCCTGCAGGTTCTAGAAGGGTGGGCCTTTTGGTCTCCGTGTGAGAGACAAGAAATTACCCTTCCTTCCCCCTTTCTGTCATCATTGTGTCTGTCTAGCTTCCTCTTACATGTTCCCGTGATGCTGTCTGTGTCCCTTACGGTCACATGTCTGTCTCACTACAGTGTAAATGGCAATCTTCTCTGTGTGTCCCACTGAGGAAGGGACCACAAGCATGCACAGCAACAGCTCCAAGACCAAGCAGGGACCTGGCAGTGCTCCTGAGTAATTCTAAGTGGAATGGCTGGATGATAACCCGTAGCATGAGGAATAAAGAGGGACCCCTTGGGAGCACAAATACATATTGCTCAGGTAGAAAAAGAAGAATAAGCAAAATAAATTGGGAAGATTGTCCAAAAGACAGATAGTAAAAAAGGCACGTGAAGTTGCAGAGACAGAGAGGGGAGTGGGCTCAGCGCGGAAGGAGGGCTTCACGTGGGAGCAGTGGACACTCGCTCACCCACATTCGTGTTGGGAAACTTTGGGCTGGGAAGTGTGTATTGGATCAGTGCCCATGAAAAGTTTTGGTGCAGCAATGGACAGCAGTGAATTGTGGAAAGTAAAACCAGAGGAAAGAGGGAAAAGTGCACTGGAGGGTTTTTAAGTATATCAGTGACTTTCACCCATAGTTCTGATCAACTGGCAGGGCTAGATGCTAATTGCATGTGGTCAAGGATCGAGGGTGGTGATGGCCGGGAGGCTTGCTTTGCACCCACCAGGCCTGGAAGGGAAGGTTCAGGACGATGCGTACAGCGGCTCAGAAAGGAGCCAGCTGGAGAGAGACATGTTCAGAGCTGGAAAGGAAGGAACTAGGGAAGAGGCAGAATTTGGAGATGCAAGTATAGAAAGCAATAATCAATGGAAGGAAGACAGACTATCAAATAACCTGACAGCTTGTAGAGGGGCCATCTGTTGAGAGTTCCTGGGGTTCAGATGGAGCAGCAGAGGGCTGGGGAGACGTTTGGTGAGCCCTCTGCGAGGACACCAGTGCCACCCTCTGTCGCCTAGGGCTCTGCCTGGCGGGAATCAGGCCCTGCTCCTGCGAGTGTGGAGCAAACCTGGGCAATTCCGTAAAACGGCCCGTCGTGCGCCTTAAGCCTTCCCTAAAATTTTTGCAGTAAACTATTTTATACAAAGAACTATGAGGAGATGTGTGTTGTAACAAGGGCTTCATGAGATAAACCTCCTCAACCTTCCCACTCACCCTCTCAAAAAGAGCCAAGCAAAAAGTTTTTATTTGATTGATAATCTTCAAGTAAAATGGTGCTGATTGAAAACATTTATGCAATTGTGAAACTAGCCAGGCACAACCCTGTGCAATGAAAGATGTTTCATAACTGTATCGCCTGTTCTGGGAGATTTTTCTTCCTTTAAAAGACATGAATTAAATTTCAGGAAACTAAAATATACAACCTACCAAAAAAATCATTGGAGAATTCTCTAGAAATCTATCTAATGCAAACATGTTGGTGAGTTCAGACCACATTGTCAGAGTTGCCATAAAAATTGCTTTCCAGGGTCATTTTAAATACCTACCTCCATGAATACAAAACAAAATTGAGATGGTCCACTTAGGTGTACATTTCTGGACCTTTGACCTAATGTTTTAAACATCTTTGTAAGTTTATTTTGCATGCGTAGAGTTTTCAAGCACTGGCTATTATTCCTTTTGACTTCAAACCATTTTTACAAGCTCTATAAATATAGAAGGTATTGATGTTTTTAAAAAGCTGTTTCCTTTTTCTTGCATTTTCTCCACTGAAAAGCTAAGTACAGGAGTGTGTGTTTCTGTCTATAACTACAACTGCCCTTCACCTTGGGAGCTAATTTTCATTCCCTCAAAAGAATAAACACAAAAGGAATGCGTCCAGCTTGCTGAAATAGAATCTCTTGAAAGTCATTTCCCATTTACTTTAGAGCTATCTTTTTTTCTCTCTCACCCATGCGGTGTTCACCACCTCACCCCTTGCTGTCTTTCGGAACAGCGCACATGGCTCCTAGAGCTTCTAAAAGATCCTTAAGAGTGATGCAGGCTTCGGTCTCCCCAAGAGAATGGAGGGTCTCTTGCCTGTGATAATTGGAGCCTCTCGCAGCCCAGGGCATAGGATTCGCTTCCTGAGCAGGGTCCTCCTGTGTCACAGTGCCTTGCTGCAGGAGGACTTATAAATATGCATTTACAAATGCATCCCTGCAGAGGGGGCGGGCGTGAATCCCCAGACCCCGTCACTATGTCAAAAGTAAATTTTAAAGTGCTTGCATCAGAGCTAAGTCTTTTGTCTTTTTCCACTTAAAACAACTTAACCTTTTTAGCAACCCAAGATTCTCTCTCCCTCATTTCCAATTTGATTTTATAACCTTGCAAATGTCTCCCAGTGATGACGTTCGTTAGTCTAAATCCTGTTAGTGTCCTCCAAACTATTCGTTCACCTACGTTCCTTGTATGTCCTATCTCCAATGTCCATTTTAAAACAATACGAGACGGAGCATTCTCGGGCATTGTCACTTTTCATATACCGCTGAAAACACCTGCTCCCTGGAAAGCATCACTGAGGAGTTTCTGTGAGTTGTGATGATAGAAGTAAACATCCTGCCTTTTCTCAAATGCACATATAAAAGAGAAATACACGATGATATTGTGAATTACATCTATGACAAAAGGGGGGATTAGTCACCGTCCTTTCTCTTCCTTTCCCAGATGCCAGCCCTTCCCCCGCCGCCATCTGCAGGGCTCCTGCGCTGGGTGTCTCCATTCACAAAGCCCCACCCCTGGACTCTTAATTCCCTCTCCCCAGTGCCCCTCCTTCTCCATTCGCCCCAGAAAACACAATTCCTAATGGTGATCCCTTTGTCTGCCTAGTTATGGTCAGAAAAGGCACATCCTCTTCTTCCTGGGGAAGGTTTCCAAGGGCATAGGTTTTCAAATGTTCACTCAGGTTACAAATTAGGAGAAAAATTAAGGGTCTAATCCTTTCGGGTTTTTTTCAACAGTTTCTGGAACCCACATAAGAAAGAATTCAACTAATATTGTATTTAGCACCCCCCAAAATAATAAAGCCTTCGCACTGAATATTGGAGCTTATTAGCAAACGTTGTACTTCACCGTACAATCAGTATGTTATTAAAAAATTAATGCCTGTGAAATGAGTTTTTGATACAAAGCAGCACGGCTGTGACTTATTTTTTTTTCCTTTGGTTTTTAAAAACATTAGTCTCTTCAATAATTCATCTTTTATTCCTTCAGCCTTACTAAATATTAAACAGGTTAAAGTTAAATATTTGAAAACTAAATGGGGGCTGGAGTCTCTCCAAGGGACGTACCCACGCGACAACTCAGGCTGACGTTTCATGCTCGCATCTTGTCGCATGTGGGAACTGGCACATTTGCCCTCTGTGAGCTGGACATTTTCTTCCCTCGGATCTTTCCTATTGGGCGATTGAGGTTTTTGCATGTGGATTCTCACCTCTGAGCTGCGGACAGGGTTACAAAGGGTTCCAACAGAATGGGAATTCCGAAACATACAAGGAGATGTGCACTTGTGGGCCACCTAGGGCCACTCCGCTGGAGAGAAGGAGAGTTAACAGTCCCTGCCTGGCAGGTCACCAGACCATCCCCTGGCCTTCACCCCTCACGGCCACCCCTGGCCACCACCACCTCACCTTTCTTATCTGGTTAAGTGGGACAACAAGACGGTCTCTTCCCCACTGATTCATCTGCATAATTTCATCTGAGTCAGTCTGAGCCAAGAGACTTAAATTCCTCTCTCATTTGGCCCCTTGATAACATGCATATTTTAATTATTAGCAGTATTGTTTCCACTAGACTGAGAAATTAATGTTATGATGCACGCCTGGGACATAACTTTTAGGATAATTTTCATCCAAAGTTTCTACGCAGTTTATCAGTGTTGCTCATCTATCTATCTGAGTGAGACTTTGTTAAGTTTGATGACAGCTACTACACTACTGATGTTAAAACAAAATAACTTCTTTTTCTTTGAAACAGTATGCGCGTACTGACTGAGAGAAGTGGATTGTTTTGAAGTAAGCATCTTTGATTTTAAATGTCCACAATAGTGGAAATGAATGCTTATTCTAAATGGCCTACCAGAAGCCTCCCCGCTGGAAATGAGAAAACTCCTGTCTCCTCCTCAAAAACAAACACCGAAGAATGAATCGCTTAAGGTCAAGCTACACCGTGGTGACCATTCTGAACCCAACAACCAAATAATATTTCAACCTATTAGGAAAAAGTAAACGCTACCATATCTAAATTCAACCTTGTGCTTAGCAAGCATCTATAAACAAGTTCATGACCACTCGGGCAGCAAGTGGAAGTGACGTGTGGCTTTTGCTGTAGAACCGGGCCCCGGGAGACGCCGTGGTGACGCTGAGGCTCACCCACCATCCACCCGCTGCCCTCCTCATCCTCTGTCAGACATTCCCAGCCGACTCTTCAGCACAGACACTCTTCATGCGATAACTACTAAACAGAGGTTTCTGATGACAGCAGCACAGTTTTCACAGGGTAGAGTAAGCTGTAAGCTGAGACTGGAAGGGGAAATACAATGAAAATGCTAATTGGCTTCACAGATCCCGCTTTCATGTTTTATTAATGAGGTCTGCACCATATTTGTAAAATAATTTACATAATATGTTAATTATCCAAAGAGGAAGGAATGGGAGCTCATAATTGCATATGAAATCAGCACTTTGTCTGCCTCTACCAAGGCTGCATAATGCTTCAGATTTTTTTTTTTTTTTGATAGTAGTCCTTAATAGGCTTGCGTTACATTTAAAAGTCAGTCAAGATTAAATTTTTAAATCTACTTTTTGGGATATAGACTCATTAGTAAATGTTCATGGAGGCTTTAGACCTGGTGGTACAATAGTTTGGTTTTAAAGAATTAGGAAAGATTCAGTAGCAAACAATGTGCACGGAAAATGCAATGCAAGACTACCCGGCACTCATCAAAGAAACTGGCCCCTGGTTGCTGATGCTGTCATAAGACATGGTGGATTTCCAGTATTTTTGTTCATTTATTTCTTACTCCGACACTTTTTTAACATAATGTAGAGATCCCATACCATGATCTCCTTCTTAAACAGGGGGATTTGCCAGAATTGTTCTAGAACTTACAAGGAGTCAGTGACAGTGATGGACAAAGGAACTGCCAGCTTAAGGAAACCAGAATCAGGGCAGTGAACTGCTCCATGTGCACCTGGTCCAGCCAGAAGACGACCTAGAGCACTCCCAGAGCTGCTTTCGATTTGAAACATGCTGGGTTATGGTCACATAAACAGTCCCACCCTGTTTACCTGAGTTTAGCCTTCTTAAAATTTAACCTGTTACCCTTTATTTAACATTATGGGTACTAGTCATGTAAGCAGGCCCATTTCCATGGTTTTTGGAAATAAAATTAGAATTCTCCTTGTTCCCAACCCACTGGTGGTTTGTAAGTGAGTTAAGTTTTTTGTCAATTACTATGTAACTTCCAAGCCAGCCTGCTAAGTAAAACCATTATGATTTGAAAGCTGGTAGAGGAGGCTTTCTAGAGAGCATTGCTCATTCCTAGAAACATCTTAGTAAAGGGATAATGTAGCTCGTTTTTCTCTATATTCACTGTTTTAAAATGAAGATGGGAAAATGGGGCTTGATCAATTTTTGCCTTTAAATTCTGAGAGATGCTACTTATTTAAAAGTGGCCAAATGTGTAGTTATGACAACTAAACGGTCTAAGAAGATGCAGAAAAAAGAAAAAATTGATGCGTCAGCTACTTTCTCCCCTATTTTCGGAGTTAGGTGGCCTCCCAGGAACAGTAACAGCTGGAAATAAAATGTTGGATTTTTCAACACTGGTCTAATGAAACACTTGTCACATAGTACTGGTCACTTTGAGAGATGTCTAGGTACACAATGTCTCACTTCACCTTTAACACCAAGCTAAATTCAACCCCTTTTCGGAATTTAATTATTTCAGTTCTTCGTGTGGTTCACATATATAAGCACATTTCACTCATTCTTTTATTTGTTTATTTAATGAGCATTGAACACCTATTATGTGTCAGACACTGTCATCCGTGACACTATTGATGGCCCCAGAAAGTTACTCTCTGATGGTTAGAGATTGATTTCTCCCTACACCTTATTTCCCAATGTCAAATTTCCAAAGCCTAATTAGTGACTATTTCTTGCCTTTGACAATCTTGTTTCTTTCTATGAACATGGAAAATAAAATGAGATGCTCAGAATTTTGGCACCATTTCTACATGAACTATAACATCTTCAGATTAACTCTATTCTGGTTTCCTTATCTACTCAAAGACCTGTACCTTTACCTGACACCTGAGGCTGTAAGCTGCAGTAAAAATTGTAGGAGGCCTGGTAGTTCTTTCAACAGCAGAATTACATCTTTCGTTGAAAAGTTCAACAGACCATTGATTCTTCAAATACCACCGCCCCCCCGCAACAATTCCCTCAAAACAAGTCAAAGAACCTAACACAAATGTCAGTTCTGGGGGAGGCTGTGTGTTCATTCATCCTGTGTAAGACATAACATCAGAGAGACCTGTGTAAGAGTAAAAATCAAGATGGGCATTTCAACATTTAAAAGGTGCAGACCAAACTAAAAAACTACTAAATAAAATGTAATCTATCTTCTAACTGGATAAGTATACCTTTATAATTGCAAAGTAAATTGAATGTGCATAGACCTAGATGTTTTGTTGATAGTGTGGAGATGTTTAGATGAGTAATAAAATAGTCACATGTAAAACTCATAAATTATGATGTATCTTATACAATTTTTGACTATATTTCAGAAAAATTACTAATCATGATGCTACGATGAAGAGTCTTCTCACATAATTTGTGTTCTACTGATACAGAGTAAGTAATTGTTTTTGGATCATTGTAGGTTTTAGATTTTTGCAGTAAGTCTTTGTATTATTTTATTTTATTTTATTTTATTTTATTTTATTTTTTTTTTTGAGACAGAGTCTCACTCTCTTGCCTGGGGTGAGTGCCGTGGCGTCAGCCCAGCTCACGGCAACCTCAAACTCCTGGGCTCGAGCAATCCCACTGTCTCAGCCTCCCGAGCAGCTGGGACCACAGGCATGCGCCACCATGCCCGGCTGATTTTTTTCTATATATATATTTTTACCTGTCCAATTAATTTTCTTTCTATTTTTGGTAGAGATGGGGTCTCGCTCTTGCTCAGGCTGGTCTCGAACTCCTGAGCTCAGAA
>RJWJ010003683.1:33491-83664 GCA_004363605.1 Indri indri | reverse complement strand
GCTAATTTTTTCTATATATATATTTTAGCTGTCCAATTAATTTCTTTCTATTTTTGGTAGAGACGGGGTCTCGCTCTTGCTCAGGCTGGTCTCGAACTCCTGAGCTCAGAACAATATGCCCACCTCGGCCTCCCAGAGTGCTAGGATTACAGGCGTGAGCCACCACGCCCGGCCCACATTGATTTTTAAATGCTAAATCAACTTGCAACTCTAGGAATAAATTCAGTTTAGTCATGATGTTTTATGCACTCTATGTATTACTGGGATTTGATTCCCCCAAATTTTAAGATTTTTATATCTATTTTCATTAAAAAGAATACTGATCTATAACATTGCTTTTGCATAATGCCCTTGGTTAAGCTTTGTTATCAAAATTAAACTGGACTCATATAATAAAAACAGAGGAAGTATTCAAACTGTTTCTACTTCCTGTTAGAGGTACTGTATTATTTCTTCTTTAAATGTGTGGAAAGATTTACCAGTGAGGCCACAACGGTCTGAATTTTTAAAGAAAAGGTTTGTAATTACAGATTCACTTTCTTTTCTAGATACTGGCTTATGCAGATTTTCTAATCTACCTTTTGTCTCTATGGATTTCCCTATTCTAGACATCTGATGTAAATGAAATCTTATATACAAGTGGCCTTTTGCACACCACTTCTTTCACTTAGAATGTTCTCAAGGTTCATCCATGTTGTAGCAGGTGTCAATACTTCATTTCTTTTTATGGCAGAAGTATATTCCATCATATGAATATATGACATCTTGTTTATTGATTTATCAAGTTGATGGACATATGGGCTGTTTGTACTTTCTGGATTCTACAAATAATGTGTACATTAGTGAACAAGATTTTATGGGGACCTATGTTTTCAATTCTCTTGTGTGCATATGTAGGAGTGGAACTGATGGGTCATATGGTAATTCTATTTTTAACTGTTTGAGGAATTGCCTGCTTTCCAGATCAGCTGCACCATTTTACATTTCTACCAGCAATGAGCAAAGGCTCCAACTTCTCCACACCCCTGCAAATACCTGTCATTGTCCACCTGTAAAATTATTATTTATAATTATTTTCAAGTTTGGACATTCTGTGTCCTCAAGTTATGTTGTGAGTGTGGTTTGTGTATAGATTTTTTTTACCCATCTTGTAGATCTACATTGTATTTAGAGAAAATATTGGGAGAGAAGTAGCTAAGTAGATGTCACTGTCTTCAGCTACACAGAAGCTAAATTTAAAAGTTAAATTAAAATAACGAGCTAGTAAAATTCTACAAAGCAATACAGGTTAAGCCAAATAATTTTGTTATGGGGAGGGTCTTTTAAAAGCATGACCTCAAATCCAAAAGTCTAAGAAGAAAACAAACTTGACAGATCCCCATGCTCCAAAAATTGTAACTGTGATAAAATGCATTTCATACATATAAGGTTGAAAAGAATGATAAATTATAGCCTTTTATTAAAAAATGGCTCATTTACCAATAAAAAACTCTTATGAAAGGAATAATCCAAGTAGAAGAATGGGCAAGAGATAAGAATAATAAGAAAAATTCCCTTCATAACATATGAGAATATGCACAACCTCACCATACCAAATGAAGTTAAAACAAGATTACTACAGAACATGTCAGATTAAGATGACTAACATATCAGGTGATGAAGAAAGTGTTCAGAAAAAGGCATTCCAAATCACCAGTGGAGCTATTCAAATCTGAACAAATAAAAACATAATAAAACCATTTAATACACTCAGACCAACCATTTTTAAGATTTCTGAAAATTTTATCTATTCTGGATTTTCTCCTATAACACATAAAGCATTTTAAACTATGCTGTATCATCAATAAAGTTTTGGAATTTAAAAATTACCAACCATAAATATATATACTTGATGTGACTTATGACTTTTTATTTTATATATACACTTTTTTCTCAAACATTTGGGAATGAATTGGAGATAAAGTGATTCTTGACCCCAAAATGTGTCAACATGTATTCCCTAAGAAGGACTTTGTCTTACTGTAACTACAGTACTTATCAAAACAGGAGAATCTGAAATTCTCTAATCTGCAGTCCATATTCATGTACCATCAATCGCACCAACAATGTCATTCATAGCTAACTCCCATGCTAGTATTTGCCACGTTTTCCCACCAGAAATTTAGTAATTTTTCCCTTCAAAAATGATTTATGGGGAAATACTTTGAGACCTCATAAGCATTCTGTTCCTCATCAAACATTCATCCCCAAGTTTTAGCATTCATTAATCATTTTCTAACTCGATCATCCCTTCCAAATTTATTAGTTGGCATTCTACTGTCAGGAAGAGCTTTCCCTTCTCCCCAATTCATGCATTCATTTATTTATTAGGACTTATATAAATTCCTATATTATACAGGGGGATACCATCAATTATTGTGAATTTGTATCTGGAGTCTCAGATTGTGCCAGATTTGGCCATGGGAATCCCTTCAACTTAGCTCCTGTGTCCTTTTGCCGGGTCCCTATAATTCTCTCAATACTTCCTTACTTGGTGAGGTGCATGATGAAAATATATCTTGCTAGGGAGGTGGGTTGTAAGGGTTATGCATTTGTTAAATCACCAAATTTTATATTTAAAGTTTATTTACATTAATACTCTAGCTAGTAGTGCTTTCTACAATGTTATGGGCAAGTAATTCTTAAACTACTTTAACTGCAAATAAACAAATCAATAATAATGAAGTACTAAAAAAGCCAGAATAAACTCTGGGTTTTCAACACAAATATAAATACAAAAGACATATGTATACAACTGTGTGTACATACACTCACATGTACACACACACACACACGTATTTTCTAGCTTTGTTCACTGAGAGATACAAAAAGCAATGAGACATCTGGAGCAATGAGCACAAGTGTCAGCCAGATCTTGGTTTCTAAATACTTTTCTCCAACAAAAGCCAGCAGGTTTCATTAGAGGAAAGGCTGACTCCAAGTTTTGGAAAGGGAATGTATAAGATGAGCATGTAGCATCTTGTACTTCAAGTGATTTTACATTTTCCTTTTCTTCCTCCTTGTGAGAAAATATTATATAACATTTCTATGTGCAAAAAGTATTTAAAAACAACGTATACAAGAACACTGAAATAAAAACACTATTCTCTTTCCATACAGTGTGAGGAATACAAAATACATCAACTGACAAATAAATGAGAAAACCAATACTACCTGGGCAGTTTTCTCACCATGTCCCTCAATACATATATTTAAAAGAAAAAAATTCTGAAGCTTTAAGAGGTATCCCATATATCCAATACTTAAAGAAAATAGATATGAAACAATACATAGTCCATGCCTTGAACAAACTTGAATTCAAAAAACATTCACTGCATACTTACCATGCAGGCAGCACTCTGTACTGTGGAAGATACTAACTGAATAAGAAATAATCTTTGCTTTTTAGGAGCTTAAAATCCAGTTGTTCACATGAAACTTAAACTATTCAAAAATGTCAATCTGACTACAGCACAATGAAATGTAGTTTAGTTTTGAGCCCTGACATTAAAATGTTTCATTAAGAATTCAACCTCAGGCCGGGTGCAGTTGCTTGCGCCTCGAATCCCGGCTCTTTGGGAGGTTGAGGTGGGAGGATGGCTTGAGGCCAGGAGTCCAAGACCAGCCTGAGCAACACAGCAAACCCCCATCTCTACAAAAAATAAAGAAATTAGGCAGGTGCGGTGGCACGCACCTGTAGTACTAGCTACTCAGGAGGCTGAGGCAGGAGGATCGCTTGAGCCTACGAGTTTGAAATTGCAGTGAGCTATGATGATGCCACTGCACTCTGGCCTAGGCAACAGAGCAAGACCCTGTATTAAAAAAAAAAAAAAGAAAGAAAAGAAAAAAAAATAATTCAACCTCTATTCTAAACAGTGTAAATCTAATTAGATGACATGATCATCTACATGAGATGCTAGTATTCCATTCAGTATATGCTATTCTCTTGTAAGGTCATCTCAGAACAAGGTAAAAGGGAGCCGTGTTCTTGATTCTTCTAATACTTAGAAAAATTCTAAAGTTACATCAACTACCTAGGATCTCGTAACAAGTAAAGAATTATTCCTTAAATACACCCTTAAATGAAACCTCCCCCCAAATAATTAAAAAGTAAAAATATTATGATCTAGACCTATGGTCCTCAACCCCCCTACTCCTTGCACTGGTGCCTGTCCATGGCCTGTTAGGAACCCAGACCTCACAGCAGAAAGTCAACCGCCTGCGAACAAGCTAAGCTTCATCTGTGTTTACAGCCACTCCCGGTTGTTGCATCACTGCATAAGCTCCGCCTCCTGTCAGATCAGTGGCAGCATTAGATTCCCATAGGAGCTCAAACCCTATTGTAAACTGCACCTGTGAGGGAGCGAGGCTTCGCACTCCTTATGAGAACCTAATTCCTGATGATCGGAGGTGGAGCTGAGGTGGAGACGCTAGCGCTGGGGAGTGGCAGCAAATACAGATTATCATTAGCAGAGGGGTTTGACTGCACAGTAGATGTGATGCCCTTGGATCATCCTGAAACCACCCCTCCCTCACCCCTTGGTCCGTGGAGAAACTGTCTTCCATGAAACCTGTCCCCGGTGCCAAAAAGGTTCAGGACCGCTGATCTAGACCATTTTTTACTTGGATGTCTCTTTAATTTTCTCTAATTCATTCCCTCTAGTCCAGAGCATGAACTATAGATGTTCCAAGTTTATTGACTAAATCGAATGAGAAATGAGAAAACACTTGAAAAATCATGATCCCTTTTTGAAAAATCTTTATTTAATTTTCTGGCAGAAGAGTAAAAGAAATTACCAAATTTACAACATGGAATACATATAATTATATCAAGTGGCACTCTATCTCAAGGATCAGAAAAGTCTGAGTAGATGAAAATGTATAAACTTGGTATATGAATCTCTGAAAGACCAGAGTTATGAAGCCTCCTTAAGTGTTTAAAGCCTACCACATTTAAAGTTCAAACTGAAGCATATCAAAAAACAATTCAGCATTCTTTATAGTTCTTACCACAATCATTTCTGAAGGCTCTAATACAAGACAATCACATCCTCTTTTTCCTCCAAACTGCTTACCAAAACTATAAAAACAGAAAAACAATTTCTTTAGCAAAGGTTATAAATAAAATATATCAGTATAGGAAAAAAACAAACAATAACAAAAACCACCTAGATGTTAACCAAGAAATTCTGATTTTGATCCTATCACTTATGTCAATAAAATTAGATTTTCTTGGGGGGGAGGAACTCCCCTCTTAAGTCTTAAGATAAATAAATCTCAATATAGTACTGTACGAAACTTCTTTATAAATTTTTGCCTTTAATTAGTCCCTAAAATTAGTTATAAAAGATACTTGCCTAATCTTAAATTTTGAACATCTGTCATAATATATGTTCAATCAAAGAAAAGAAAAGGCACGGCTAATAAAAAAAGTGATATCATGATTACACAATGTTTTATAAAAGTAAATTATTATACTCTTTTGGGAACAGTAATAAGACAACAGATTAAAAAAATATTTTAAAATATTCACATTGGAGTACAGTAGTGCTTTATTGTCTGATGGGGATTGGTCCAAGGACCCCCACAGCTACCAAAACCCACAGATGCTCAAGTTTTACAGTCTAAATGGTATAGTATTTGAATATAAACTATGCACATCCTACCATACACTTTAAATCATTTCCAGATTACTTACAGAACCTAATACAAAGTAAATGTTATGTAAATAGTTGTTATACGGTATCATTCAGGAAATGACAAGTAAAAAAAGTCTGTACATTTTCAGACTTTTTTTTCCTGGATGATTTTGATCTGCATTTGCTCAAATTCATAGATGGGAAACCCGTGGATATGAAGGGCCAACTGCATATAAAGAATGTAGTTAGATACATAGATGATTTATTTTAAAAAAGTGTTGGAACCACTGGCTATCTCTTTTAAAAAAACCTAAAGCTGGATCAGTACTAAAATAAAATGTATTTTTATATTCTCAGTTTGAGAAAAAGACTTCTAAGCAAATCAAAAAAGCAAGCAAGCAGGCTGGACGTGGTGGCTCACACCTGCAATCCCAGCACTTTGGGAGGCCAAGGTGGGAGGATCGCTTGAGCCCAGGAGTTTGAGATCAGCTTGGGCAACACAGTGAGATTCTCTATAAAAAAGAGAGAAAACTTAGCTGGGCATGATGGCCCATGCCTGTAGTCCCAGTTACGTGGGAGGCTGAGGCAGGAGGATCACTTGAGTTCAGGAGTTTGAGGTGAGGTTGTAGTGAGCTATAATGATGTCACTGTACTCTAGCCCAAGTGACAGAGTGAGACTGTCTTAAAAAAAAAAAAAAATCAATCATAAAGAAAAAGATCCAGTTTTCATTTTAAAAGATATACTGAATTTTTTAAAAAATGGCAGAAATAAAAAAAACCCTGCCAGTTATATAAGACGCAAGAGCTTCACACTCACATTAGTGTGCACTTAAAAGAAATTATAAAGCAACCTAAAATACCAAAATTTTGAATATTTGGTACCAGTGATGCAAGCAACAGGGAGTGGCTGTAAACACAGATGAAACTTAGCTTGCTCGCCCACCGTTCACTTTCTGCTGTGAGGCCCGGGTTCCTAACAGGCCATGGGCAGGTACCATGGTACCTTTATTAATGTTCCTGAGCACGTGGGATGAGAGGCCTTGGAATCGTCCTGGGAACTCTCTTCAGTGGACACGAGGTCCATCAGCATTCTAGTCATAACTGTAAGCTCCTCCTGGATATCTGAATTCCAGCAGAAAGTGATGCTAGACTCTCAGATTGCTACAGGGTAGCCTGAAAAGAACTCTATAGCCCAGAAAGAGCCTGAAAACCCAGATCCCAACTAAAGATTTCTTAACACATAGCACCAAAAGCACAATCCATTGAAGGAAAAAAAATGAGAAAGCAGATATCAAAATTAAGTACTTCTGCCCTTTGAAAAACAGTTAATAGATGGAAAACACAATCCAGATAGGGAGACAATGTCTGCAAATCACATACTGAAGGACTTGTCTAGAGCACACACACAGAGCTTCCGAAACACAAAAATAAGGAATTAACCATACCTTCCTCAAAAATGGGTAAAAGACGCAGAGGCACTTCATAAAAGATACACAAATGACAAGGCACACAAAAACATGCTCACCATCATTAATCTTTAGCGAATGTAAATTTAAACCACAATCATATACTACTACATACGAATTAGGATATGTCACTTAAATAGACTGACCTTACCCCTAAGTGTTAGTGAGGATGTGATCTGCAACAACTGGAACTCTCATACACCGCTGATAGGAATGCAAAGTGGCACAACAACTTTGGAAAAGAGTACGGTATTTTGTTAAAGGTTAAATGTGGATCTACCACATAACCTAGTCATCGCTAGGTATTTATTCAAAATACATGAAAGTATGTGTTCACATAAACACTTATTAATCCACCCATTCTACTCCTACATATTTACTCAGACATATTTATGTGGACGTATTTATGTCCACATAAAGATTTCTACACAAACATTCACAGCAACATTCTTTGCAACAGTCAAAAATAGGAAACAACCTAAATGTCCATCAGTAATTGAATGCTAAACAAATAGTGGCATATCCATATTAGAGTAACGTAATCAGAAGGAATGAAATATTGAGACACATAACATGGATAAACCCAAAATAATTTTACTGTATATTAGAAGCTGGATGAGAAAAGAGTACATATTGCATGTTTCTCCTTATACAAAATTCAAGATGTAAACTAATTTAGGTTGACAAAAGAATCAGTAAATTTGTCTGGGGACCAAAGAAGGGAAGAAGGAAGAATGGGAGGGAGGGTGTACAAAGGAGCACGAGGAAACTACTTCTGGGGATAGACAAGGTCATTATCTTTGTAACGGTGGTTTTACAGGTGTCTACATGTGCCAAACCTTATCATATACTGTAAATATGTGCGGTTTAGTGTATGTCAATTATATCTCAATAAAGTTGTTTTAAAAGATGTAAGAAAATGAAAATGCAAGCCAAATTAATGGGATAAAATATGGGCCAAACAGCTTCATCCTGAATGTATTAAAGATGCTTACAGAATAATAATGAACACAAAAAATACAACTTTAAAACAAGCACACACACAGAAAAAACACCTTAAACAGGTACTTCACAAAACAGAGAAAGCAACAGCCAACAAGCATAAGGGAAAGTGTTCGACATCATTATTCATCAAAAAAAATGAATTATACCATTACATTATACCACACTCAAAAATCAATTCCAGGTAGACCACAGATCTAATAGTGAAATGAAAACAAGAAAAATTGTTTCTACATCTCTACATCTCAATAACAAAAAGACAACACATTAGGAAAATGGAGAACAGACCTAAAGAGTCACTTTACAAAAATGGTTATTTTTAATGAAAATGTACTTACTCAACAGCAATTAGTAAAATGTAAATCCAAACTATAGTGAAACACCATTAAAGGCTCAACAGAATGACTAAAAATTAGGCAGTCGAAAACCTAAAACTAAGAAGACTGACAATACTAAGTACTGGTGACAATGTGGAACAATGGGAATTCTTACATCCTGCTGGTGGATGTGTAACTTAGTCCATCGCTTGGAATACAACTTGGAATTAATGAATATAGGCACATCCTGTGAGCCAATTCACTGCTAGGTATGCTCAGCAGAAATACATGCACGTGTACATCTAATATATGGAAATGTTAACAGCTGCTTTACTTATAATAGCCCTCAACTGTGCTAACAATAAAATATAAGTAATGAGAATGAATTAACTGTAAGTATATGCAACAACATGAATGAATTCAACAAACATAATGTTGGGTTAAAGACATACGCAAAAGAATACTACACGATTATATTCACATTATGTTCAAAAGTAAGCAAAACCAAACAGTGTTAAGGTGTGCCTATCCACAGGCTTGAATGGAAATTCGTGCTCTCTGGGGGGAGTAAGAGTGGATTTGGGAACAGACATGCAGGCTGCTTCTGGGTGCTGACAATGTTCAATTTCTTGATCTGGGTAGTAATTAAGCAAATGTTCGATGTACACTAAAACTCACTAAAATGTACATTTATGTTATTTGCACCTCGCCCCATATATTTCACAATAAAAGAGCTGAAACTACTGAGTGCTGGAGCTCAGAAAATATTCCAAAGTATGGCACTTTGGCATGCTGAGTTCTTTGAACTAAAGGATACTGGAAGGACTCAGAAGCAAAGTCTCTCTGATCTTCTCTTGCCCTCTTGTCTTCTGCCCCTCTTTCTCCTCTAAGGAGAGTCATAGAAACCAGAATTCCTCCTCCCTAAGGAGGGTCATAGCAGGTAGAACTCCTCTACCCCAAAGCAAGCCATAAAACCGAGAAAGGTTACTCTCTTCCTTCTCCCTTGAAGACCCTCATTCCAGAGGGGTCCTGCCCCATACCTACAAGAAAGGAATGTAGCATACAGAGGCCAAGAAGATTCTAGATAGACAGGCCTTGCTGGGTCTCCCCCTTGGTCTATTACCATTAGATCATAGCCTTCTGTCCAATCACATTTCCACACAGCTGTCCATTCAGTGAACGTACACATAAAAACACACAGTTTTCCCGGGGTCCTTGGGTCTTCATTTCTGAAGGCTCCCATGTCACACAAAACTTCGATTAATTAAATTTGTATGCGTTTCTCTTGTTAATCTGTATTTTGTTATAAGTGTGTCAGCCATGAACCTTGCCATGGGTGAGAAAAAGATATTACATTTTCTCCCCTACGATATTAATAAAAGTGGAAATAATACTCCTTAAAGTACAACTTGTTTTACTATCTTGACTTTTTAATGGTATCAATTTATTGCTTTGTCAAAAAAAATTATTAAAAAAGTATGGCTTTATCATTTGACCAGCCTTTAAAAAAAAAAATTATGGCTTTAGAAAATGGACAATGCTATTAACCTATCACCTTTCCCAACCTCAACGACTAGCACAGGGTGCCTGACAGGCACTCAATGTTTTCTAGATGAATCAATACCTTGGTGCTTGAGTTATTCTGACTGAAATGTTTATTGTCTCCTTTGCTTAGCGAATCCTGATTATCTGTCCAGTCCATTTCCACAACTGCCTCTCTAAGAAAGCTTTCTTTCCATTCCACACAAGACTGGGTCCTTTTTAAAACAAAGTAGCCATCCCAATCCAAGGTCAATCAGTCTTTTTTCTATAAATGCCAGGGACTTATAAAGAGATGACATTCAATCAATGCTATATGCTGCATAAATGTGAATGAATAAACGAATACCAGAGTTAAACTTTATTTAAAAATCAAATGTTAACGAAGACTTTGATTTCTTAAGCTAAAGTCTTATCTTACTGTGACAACTAAAAAAGTGAACTCAGTTCTCTAAAAAGGCTGAATTTATTTCAAAACAAGACATTTAAATTTCAGACTTGATTACTTATCTCCTTTGTTTATAGTAAATTATAAAATACATCTTACTTGTTTAAATTACATAAAATATCTCATTATAAAACAAGGGGAGTGTACTCTAGATGCCTTACTAAAATCTATGCAAATTTGAGTTTAGGAGACAAACGCCATAAAAATTCAAGGGCCTTAAGTTTCTGGGGTTCCATAATTAGGGGCATACCATGGTATCTCCTCGAAAGTGAAATACACGTTGCTGCACCTGTACTATCTACCACAAAAAGAAAAACAAACAAAAAAAAAAACAGAGGCACACTGCTGGGTTATTTTCTTTGGTTTCTGGAGGTAACACACCACATGTGAGCGTGCTACTTTGAACCATCTGCAGAGTCACTCATAAAGCTGCCACCAAGTTCAGGATGCAGTATCAACCACTGTACCACTTGGCTTATAATCCAGCACACCTAATGACACCTGAAGCATCCATGGCAAACATGGGTGCTCTATGGAGCCTCCCGCAAACACTAATAGGAGAATGACAATGCAATCCTCTAGAATTTGAGACATCTATGCTCTCTTTTGGAAATAATTATTCTATAATACTTTTGAGAAACTTCTGCTTGCTACTGGGCTTCAGTATAGAGGCTGAGTGCCTAACCATGGGACACCAGGTGATTATGCCACCTAAACTTCCCATCATGAACTGGGTGCCTGGCCGTGAGGCTGGCTGTGTGCGGCAGCAGTCCAGGATCAAGTGAGCATGGTATGAGAGACTGAGCTTGTGCAGGCACAGAGCAGGCTGCGCCGGCAGGTGGCTCAGACTCCTTCAACACCAGCTCCTAGTGCACTGCTTCCTCTCCCTCCATCCATGCCTGTGGGAGTTCCTCACGACCAGCTGACTGAAGAAGAACTGTGAGCGTGTTTTACAGATGGGTCTATAAGACATACTGGGACCACCCAAAAGTGAACAGCCCTATTTCTGAAGTGACACTGAAGGAAGCTGGTGAAGGAAAATCTTCCCAGGGAATTCTCTGGTCGTCCATTTTGTCTGGATTGAAAGATGGCCAGAACTACTGATTTAAACAGATTCGTGGGCAATTACTAATGGTATGACTGAAAGGTCAGGGACTTAGAAAACTGGTAACGAAGTCTGGAAGGAGGTATGAGGATGGCTTCCTTCCAACTAGCACAGACTTTGAAAATGTTTGTGTCCCGTGTAAACACTCAGAGGGTATGCACTGTAGAGAAGGCTGCTAATAATCAGGTGGACAAAAAAAATGACATGTTCTATGGATGTCAATCATTCTTTCCCCAGCCACACCAGTGCTTATCCAACGGGACTGTAGACAGAGCGGCCACAGCGGTAGAGATGGATAATGTGAAGGGCTCAACTGCTAATGCTACAGCTGGGAGCCCAATCTGCCAACAGCAGAAACTAACGCTGAGTCCCTGACATGGTACCATTCCTCGAGGGGACCAGTCAGACACCTGGAGGCAGGTTATTTACACTGGACCTCTTCTATCATGAAGGAGGCAGATATTTATCCTAATTAGAATAGGCACATTCCGGAAATGGATTTGCCTGTAATGCTTCTGCCAGTACCATCATCCATGAGCTTACAAAATGTTTTATCTCCTGTCTTGGCACCCTAGACAGCATTGTTTTCAATCAAAAACTCATTTTGCAACAGAAGTGCAGCAATGATTTTTGTCTCACCCAAAGGTCAAAATATATGGGTCTTATATTCAAGGCATGAAAATAGGAGTGGCTCTTCTCACTGCTATACCTAATAACTAATTCAAAGAATTTTTGCTCTCCTCCCAACTCCTCTGAACTCTGCTGGTTTGTAGTCTCATTGTCCAAAAGACTTGCCTCTACCAGGAAACAAAACAATGGTTCCAATGAATTAGAGACTTTCACTGAAACAACGGGCAGGAAAAGGTTGTTCCACTGGCCCAAGTGACTGATCCCAATCACCCAGGGGAAATCGGGTCACTGCACACAATGTGGGCTACAGGGACTGTGTCTGGAGCCCAGAGGATTTTCTTGGGCTCCTTATAGTACTTCCATGTCCACTACTAAAGGTTAATAGAAAACTACAGCAACCAAAAAAAGGCAGGACAATTGAGGACCCTTCATAATGAAGATTTTGTTCCTACCACCATCAGGAAAAGAACCCAGAGCAACTGAAATTTCAGCTGAAGAAATACTGAAAAGAAGAAAGCCAGAGATATCAACTACAGCCTTGTGACCAATTCTAGAACAGGGACTGTAGCAGCTTTTCATATTTTCTCTGTTTACTACATATATCTGTATTTGTGTATGTTAACCATTTTCTTCTTCCTTCCATATTCATTTTATATGTAAGTTGTGGAAGATGAACTTTATAAAGCAGTCTTTAGCTAACAGAATATTCAGAGGCACTGTGATGGACTATATAATTAGTACAGCTAGCAATGACTGTTGGGGCTGTGCATTTCCTTACTTGGGGGAGAGGATAAGAACTTCTTCACTTACATGAAGGACAGCAATACCTTGTTAGGTGAAAACAGTTGTTCTGTTGTTGAATATAATTTCAAATGTGTTTAGAAGCATTCATATTGAAGCTGAGTAGCCAAGGGAGTGAAGTGAGGCAGTTATTTATTGCCTCTCAAATCCAAATGTATTGGCTCTCAGCTTCAAATCCACACTTCATTGCCCTACTTTACAATAAAGGATGTGGATTCTCTAAGTGTTCTCCCTTGCCCCCTGGAAATGTTACAGGTTTGTCAGCAGAGGGTGCTAGAGGGACACTGCAGTAGCAAAGTCTGTGCTCTGTAGTTGAGTGGCTTCTTGTCCCTATCCCCAGCCTGGGGGCCCATCTGTACCCTGGTAGAGAGTTCACCTGCTTGCCAGCCCTGGTCAGCAATTCCCTTCCTACCAGCCTTGACCAGATCACTGTGAAGCAGCTCTGGCCTAGAGCAACCCAGTGAACTCTGCTATCTACTGGACTGCAACTAACATATTCTTCAACAATGTCTGAATTTCAGCCATGAGGAAGGGGATTCCCCCTTCAAGTTTGTTCCTTCCTTGGGAACTCTCCCTCAACTACAGGGTATTCTCCTTTATCCTCCCCAGGAGGTAATCCCTTGAAATGGTTAATTCTTTAAATTCAACTGTCCCTGTTCAAATTACTGTGTGGTTTCTGCCTCCTGACTAATATAGAAGTAACAAATATCTTAAAGTCTAGAGAAACTGGCTGTATTTCTATAAACTGGAATACTACTATTACTCCTCCTATACTGAGTAGATATCACATTCTATTGGTATCATAATGATTATATCCCACTGCTACTATGCTGTAATAATAATTAACAGACACCAAAAATTACCTGATACTTAATACATGCTAACCATTATTCTAGGTAGTTTATTTGTATTAACTCATTAATCCTAACAATCACCCTACAATAACCTATTACAAATGTCTTTCATGCAAAAAATACAAATCCCCTACCCAGAATTATTCTTTAGAACAAAGATTAAATAAATTTCTATAATCATGTTTGCTGCAAAGTTCGTAATGGTTACATTAATGCATACCATGACTTTCTTTTTTTTTTTTTTAAATCTCCTACATTCCTAGCAATTATTTAAAAAGTTAAACTTCACTGTCTTCGTCACAAACTAACAGTGAAGTATTACAGCTTATTAAGGGCTACAAAACATCCTTACAACAAATTCTTCAACATTCGCAGCAGCAGGAGAAAGAAAATATTCAAAAGAAAAATACTAATAATACTAAACCGTAACCGTAGGCAATTATCAACCCAATTTATTCTGTCTCAGTGGCCAACTCAATACAAATTCATTACTGTGAGTTTCACAAATACTTGTGAAAGAAACAAAAACCAATAGCCAAAAGGCTTAAAAAACCAGAACTATTAAATATCTTCCCCCTGCCCCTTCAGAGATGGGTACTGCTTTATGGCCCAGGCTGGAGGGCAGTGGCTGACCACAGCTCACTGCAGCCTTGAACTCCTGGGCTCAAACAGTCCTCCTGCCTCAGCCTCCCAAGTAGCCAGGGCTGCAGGTACATGCCACCACATCCAGCTAATTTCATTTTTTTTTTTTTTTTAGAGATGGAGTTTCTCTATGTTGCCCAAGCTAGTGTCAATCTCCTGGCCTCAAGCAATCCTCCCACCTAAGCCTCCCAAGGTCACTGAGATTATAGGCATGAGGCACCACACCTGGCTCCTAAATATGTCATTTGTAAAAACAGTCTATCTGCTTTATTCTACTAGTCAAGAAGTACAATTTCATTTAACCAAAAGCCGATTATGTAAACTTTCAGGACTCAGTCCGTAATTTTAAAAATGGCATCTAAACTAAGATGTCCCATACCCTGATATTTAAATTTCATAGTTATGCAACGAAGTTAATTTAACTATAATTGGAAGTCTTCCTTTAAAAGCCTAGAAGTCTCTTCTCAACATTATGGGAGAAAAGACATTAAAAAATTACATTTTTATGTCACCAGAGCATAATTTGAGGCCCCAAAATCTTAAGATTTGCTAACAGAACAAATCCTCTAAGAATACCACCTTTGATCTTCTTTCCAATCACCCTTCTCTTTTATCTAATAATTATGATAATGATAATTAACAATTACTTTTAGTAGCCAAGGACTAAGAGCTTTACATGAATTAACTCATTTATTTCTCAGAACTAGCTTATTATCCCCATTTTACAAGTAAGGAAAAAATGAAGCACTAAGAGATTAAGTAATTTGCTCAAGAAGCGGTAGAGCAGAGATAGGACTCATACAGTCTGGCTCTAGAGTGTGAACTTCCGTTGAAAGCTTTGAGTAGTAGCTAATTAAAACCTCGTGACAATACTTAAGTAGATACTGTTATTATCCTCATTTTAATGACAAGAGAACTAAAATTTGTCCAAAGTCACATAACTAGTAAATGATGGAAATCAGGATTCTAACCTAGTCTGCCCTACTCAAAAAACCAATTTCTTAACTATGCCGATATACTGCGTTTCTATAACCAGTAACTTCAAAATCCATCAGATAAATCAGATCAAATCCCATACAAATCAAGGTTCAAACAGGAAGAAGATACTAAACTTGTATCTTGTCATGATGTAAACTTAAAAATTACACCCTCAGAAATATGAAATATTTAGTTGATCCTACCAAGTATTTCCAATGGGACCAATAAGCAAAGACATTTAAAAAAAAATGTATTGCCTAAGAGAAAATACACACCTACATAAAATAGTTTAATATAAGAGACAGAATAAATAGCTGTAATGTTAACTTTGCTTGCCGCAGCAAACGTAAACGTACCTGCAAGGAGGCAAGACCATAGAGTCTTTCACAAGCACAGATCCAGAGAGCAGGATGTACCAACATCTGGCAATAGTTTCTGCACTGTTCAAATAAATAAGTAAATAAATTAGTAAATGAACACATATGTTCACATACATGTGGATTCAATGTGAAATATATAATGTAAAATACATTCTAGTAATACTGCAAATCATTAAAAATACTACTTAGAAATTTGGGAAATTTTGCCTGGTGCCTAAGGTGGAAAAAAAGTATAATCACTATCTTAAGATACAAATTTCATAAGTATGTATTTATTAGCTCTATCTTATTAATTATATTGTTAATTTCACAGTCTTCATTTCTGTGTACTAGATCATCGCACCTAATGGAGATTAACTTAAATATTGTACTTCATCTACATGTTAAAAAAAATTCTCTGACAACTTTGTTTATGTATATTAAAGACCATCTTATTTTGAATTTCTAAGTTTATCAATATTTTATCTTCATTTTCAACTATAATTTGGATGACCTGTTTAAGTCTTATTATGACAGATATATATACATATATATAGCTAATCTAATCTCTGTTTTTCTCTCTTTCTCTCAGATATCTTTATTCATCATACCTAAGGCTTGAATTAATTCTAATGTGTAAAAGATTCTAATATATATACCAAATCTTTCCTCTGAGCTGCAGAACTATGTATCTGTCTGGCTGTCTACTTGACATGCCAATTTGTATACTTAAAATAAAACTGAAACTGAATAGTTCAAAATCTACCTCATTATCATTTCCTTCTAGCTTGGATCTCTTCTGGCATCCTCTCTTTTCAATGAATAGCAGTATCATTCTCCATCCAGAAACCTAGGTCCACCCTATTCCACACAGCATCCAGAGTAAGCTTTCTAGGTCAACTCTACTGCTTACCATGAGAAGAAAAAACTATTGTCAACTTTCCAGCAGATACTTTAAAGTTCTTTATATCCCTTTTCATCTTCACCAAAGGAAGATACAAATGGCTGCAAATTGCTTACCTAAAGTTCTTTGCTTAGAACTCCTACTTCCTTACTCTTTTGTAATATATCTTTTTTTAATATATACACAAGATCTCGCTATGTTGCCCAGACTGGAGTGCAGTGGCTATACACAGGTGCAATCATAGTGCAATACAGCCTTGAACTGCTGGGCTCAAGCAATTCTCCTGACTTAGTCTCTCAAGTAGCTGGGACTACAGGTGTACATCACTGTGCCAGGCTGAAATATGACTGTCTAAAAAATCAATAAAGAATAAAATCAGCAAAGGATAAATTTGCACAAAATAAAGGGAAAAGAAAGTTATGACTGGATGCCACTACGAGCCTACAATTTTTTAATTGTAGTTATTTATTTTTAACAGACAAGCTCTTGCTCTGTTGTCCAGGCTGGAATGCAGTGGCACAACCATAGCTCACTGCAGTTTCAAACTGCTGGGCTCAAGTGATCTTCCTGTCTCAGCCCTCCAAGTAACTGGGACTACAGGCGCATGCCACCACATTTGGCTAATTTTTTTATTTTTGCAGAGACAGCATCTCACTGTGTCGCCCAGGCTGGTCTTGAACTCCTGGCCTCAAGAGATCCTCCCACCTCAGAATTCCAAAGTGCTGGGATTATATGCATGAGCCACAGTGCCCGGCCATCAAAGAGATGAAAAAAATAACAAAACAGAAATCTTGGAGCTGAAAAATTCAATGAATAAAACAAAAAAATGCAACTCACAGCTTCAACAACAGACTAGATCAAGCAAAAGAAAGAATTTCTGAATTTAAAGGCAGGTCTTCTGAAATAACCCAGTCAAAGCGGGGCACAAAAAAGAATGAAGAAAGCCCACAAAACTTATGGGACACCATTAAGCAAATAAATTTTTATATTATAAGGGTGCCAGCGGGAGAAAAAATACAGAAAGGCACAGAAAACCTATTTAAAAAAATAATACCTGAATACTTCCCAAGTAGTGGGAGAGATATTAAGTCAAAAACTGTAAAAAGAGACAAAGAAGGTCATTATATAATGATAAAGGGATCAGTTTAACAGAAAAACAATTGTAAACATACATGCACCTAACACCAAAGCACCCAAATATATAAAGCAAATATTTGTAGATCTAAAGGGAGAGATGGACTGTAATACAATAGGAGGGGATTTGAACACCCCACTTTCAGCAATGGATAGATCATCTACACAGAAAAAAAACAAAGACACATCAGCCTTAAACTGAACCACAGACCAAATGGACCTAACAGACATTTACAAGATATTCCATTCAACTACTGCAGAATATACATTCTTCTCAACTGCACATGGAACAGTCTCCAGGATAGATCATATGCTAGGCCACAAAACAAGTCTTAAGAAATTTAACAAAATAGAGAGTATGCACCTATAAACCCAGCTACTTAGGAGGCTGAGACAGGAGGACTGCTTGAGCCCGGGAGTTCAAAGCCAGCCTGGGCAACATAGCGAGAACCTTGCTCAAAACACAAAAAAACCCCCAACAAAACGAAGAGTTGGTTTTTTGAAAAGATAAACAAAATCGATAAACCTTTAGTTAGGGTAACTAAGAAAACATAAAAGGGAACACTCAAAATGACAGATGAAAAAGGAGACACTACAATTGATAATCGTATTAATAGAAACACAAAAGATCATCAGAGACTACTATGAACAAATATACCACCAATCTGGTAACGGAAGAAATAGATAAATTCCTGGACACATACAACCTACAAAAATTACATCATAAAGAAATAAAAAAATCTAAACAGACCCATAATAAATGAGGAAATTAAATCAGTAATAAAAAGTCTTCCATCAAAGTAAAGTCCAGGACCTAATGGCTTCACTGATGAATTCTACCAAACATTTAAAGAAGAACTAATATCAATCCTCCTCAAACTATTCCAGAAAAGTGAAGAGAAGGGAATACTTCCAAACTCATTTTATAATACAAGGCCAGCATTATTCTGATTCCAAAACCAGAGAAGCACACAACAAAAAAGAAAACTACAGGCCAATACACCTGATGAACACGGATAAAACAATTCTTTACAAGACACAAGCAAACTGAATTCAATAGCACACTAAAGGTTCATTCCCTATGATCACGTGGGATTCCTCACAGGAATGCAAGAGTGGTTCAACATACTCATATCAATAAATGTGACACACCATATTCACACAAGGACAAAAACCATATGATCACTTCAAAAGACACAGAAAAAGCACCTGACAAAACTCAACAACCCTTCATGATAAAAAAAAAACTCTCAAGAAATTAGATATAGAAAGTATGTACCTCAACACAATAAAAGCTGTATATGACAAACCCACAGCCAACATCTTAGCGAATGGAGAAAAGCTGAAAGCATTTCCTCTAAGATCACAAACAAGATGAGGATGCCCATTTTCACTACTTCTATTTAATATAATATTGCAAGACCTAGTCAGAGCAATTAGAGAAAGAAATAAAATGCATCTAAATTGGAAAGGAGGAATTCAAATTGTCCTTGTTTGCAGATGACATTATCTTAAATATAGAAAACCCTAAATACTCCACCAAAAAACTGTTACACTGTTACCAAATTCAGTAATGTTACAGGACACAAAATCAACATACAGAAATTGGTGACATGTCTATATGCTAATAATGAACTATATGAAAAAGAATTCAGGACAATTCCACTTACAATAGCTACCAAAAAAAAAAAAAAAAAAGATATGTAGGAATAAATTTAACCAAGCAGGTAAAAGATCTCTAAACTAACTACTATAAAACCTGACGAAAGAAACTGAAGATGACACTAGTAAATGAAAAACACACTATGTTCATGGATTGGAAGAATACTGTTAAAATTCCATACTGACCCAAAGTGATCTATAGATTTAATGCAATCCCTATCAAAATACCAATGACTTTCTTCACAGAAACAGAAAAAAAAATCCTAAAATTCATATGGAAACACAAAAGACCCAAAATAGCCAAATCAATCCTGAGCAAAAAGAACAAAACTGGAGGTATCACACTGGTGGACTTCAAAATCAAATACAAAGCTACAGTAACCAAAACAGCACAGTACTGACATAAAAAAAAAAAAGACACACAGACCAATGCAACATAATTAAATTCACACATCCACAGCCAAGTTATTTTCAACAAAGGTTCCAAGAACACACACTGGGAAAATGACAGGTTCTTCAATTAATGGGGCTAAGAAAAGTGAATATCTATGTGCGGAAGAATGAAACTAGACCCCTACCTCTCACCGTATAGAAAAATCAACTAAAATAGATTAAAGACTTAAATGCAAAACCCAAAACAATGACACCCCTAGAAGAAAACATAGGCAAAACACTTTATGACACTGGGCTGGGAGAGGATTTTTTTAAGGGTGACCTCAAAAGCACAAGCAACAACAAAAATAGACAAATGAGATTTCTTCAAACTAAAAAGCTTTTGCACAGCAAAGGAAACATTAAGAGAGTGTAGAGACAACCTACAGAAATGGAGAAAATATCTGCAAACTATATATCTGGCATGGGGTTAATATTCAGAATATATAAAAAATTTAAACAACTCAACAGCAAAATAAATAGGTAACTTGATCATAAAATAGGCAAAGAACCTTAACAGACATTTCTTAAAAGAAAACACATAAATGGTACACGAAAATAGTCAACATCACCAACCATCAAGGAAATGCAAACCAAAATCACAATGAGGTATCTCCTCATTGTGAGGAGATATCCAGTGAGAATGGCTATAATCAAAAAGACACAAGAAAAAAGTGTTGGTGAGGATTTGAGAGAAGGGAAAACTTTCACACTGTTAGTGGGATTGTAAATTAGTACAGCCATAACGGAAAATACTTAAGTTCCTAATAAAATTAAAAATACAACTACCCACCACATGATCCAACAATCCCACTATTCGGTATATTTCCAAAGGAAATGAAATCAGTATATCAAAAAGATATCTGTACTCCATGTTTACTGTAGCACTATTTACAATAGCTAAAATATGGAATCTACCTAAGTGTTCAACAAATAAATGGATAAATAAAATAGGGTATATATACCTCATACTATTCAGCCATTAAAAAAAAAAAAGAAATCTTGTCATTTGTGACAACATTGATGAGCCTGGAAGATATGTTAAGTGAAAAAAGACAGACACAGAGAAATACCACATATCACTCATACATAGAATCTAAAAAGTTGACATAGCAGTAGAGTTAAACAATGGTTACCAGAGACTGAGGAAATGGGGGAGAGGGAAAAATGGGGAGAGGTTAGCCAAGGGGCACAAAGTTACACTAAGAGGAATAAGTTCTGGCATTACATTGCACAGTAGGGTTACATGGTTAACAATATAGTATTGCATATTACCAAATAGCCAGAAGAGAGGTTTTAGAATTTTCTCACCACAAAGAAATGATAAATGCATGAGATGACAGATACACTATCCCAATTTGCTCATTATAGAACATATACACATATCGAAACATCAAACTGTACACCATAAATATGTACAATGTGTCAATTAAAAAATAAAAAATGATCAAGATTGTTGAAAATGAGACCATATAACCTAAAACCAATAGAAAACCACTTATTATATTTAATATGTTCAAGAACGAAGAGGAAAAGAGGGACTTGACCTAAGAACTGAGATCTATGAAAAAGAAATAAAAATCTAGAACTGAAAAATACAATTAAAAATTAAGATTTCAAATGGTGGGTTTAATATAAGACTAAAAACAGCAGAAGACAAGATGTACAAATTAGAAAATAAGTCAGTAGAAAACAGAAGATTGAAGAACAGAGAAAAAGGAATGAAAAAATGTAAAACAGTGTAAAAGGAACATGGGTCAAAATGAAAGAAAGTAGGAAAGAAGAAAGAGAATATAGGAAAGAAGCAATAATGAAAAACTACTGGCTAAGAATTTTCCAAAACTGATAAAATATATCAAATCACAGAATCAAGAACGTCTACAAACTTTACAGAGAAAAAATCCAAAAACAAAACAAAACCCAAACCTAGTAACGTTAGACACAACTGGCCAAAAAGCAAAAAGAAAGAAAAATCTCAGAAGTGGCAAAAGGAAAAAAACACATAACCTACAAAGCAGTAATAATAACACTGGTTACTGACTCTTCAACGTAAACAGAAGCCAGACACAATAAATCAACAGGCTAGAATTCCATTAGCAAGAAAAATATCCTAAACATTACTGTGAAGAATTAAAGTAGGGCCAAATAAACAGAAGAATATACATGTCTGCTGATTGAAAGACTTGATACTATGAGGGTGCCAACTGTCTCTGGACTGAATTATGGATTTAATGCTATCCTAATCCAAAGCCCACAGCCCTCCCACAGGTTTTCCGCTGGGAAGATGTGTGTGGAAATTAATGAGCTGATTCTAGAAATTATAATATATATAGAAAGGCAACGCAACATTAATAGCCAAGACAATTTTTTTTTTTTTTTTTTTTTTTTTGGAGACAGAGTCTCACTCTCTTGCCTGGGGCGAGTGCCGTGGCATCAGCCTAGCTCACAGCAACCTCAAACTCCTGGGCTCAAGCAATCCTACTGTCTCAGCCTCCCCAGTAGCTGGGACTACAGGCATGCGCCACCATGCCCGGCTAATTTTTTCTGTATATATTTTTAGCTGTCCAATTAATTTCTTTCTATTTTTTTGGTAGAGACGGGGTCTCGCTCTTGCTCAGGCTGGTTTCAAACTCCTGAGCTCAAATGATCCGCCCGCCTCGGCCTCCCAGAGTGCTAGGATTACAGGCGTGAGCCACCGCGCCCGGCCTTAGCCAAGACTATTTTGAGGAACAAAACTGCGTACAAAACATTTGCTACCAGATAGCAACATACACAGCCAGAGTAATTAAGACAGGGTAGTACTGGCACGAAGACAGACAAACAGATCGATGAGCAAACTAAAGAGACCAGAAAGACATATATATATACATACACACACACAACAACATATACATGTAATACATTTGGTCACTTAATTTAAAACAAAGTGGACACCTCAGTGCAGAGAGGGAAAAAGATAATCAATAAATGGTGCTGGGTCAATTGGACATCTACAGGGATAGAAAAAAATCAATCTTGCCAATGATAAAATCCAAGCTTTCAATCAAAAATATAAATTTTAGAACATTTGTATCCATTACTGTGAGCTTGACATTTCTCTAAATTTTTGGAAGAGATCGGTGGTGATATTAGCAAATGCCATTTTTGATAATGTATAAAAAAATGTGTCAAAATTGGAAAAACTATATAACTCAGTACCATCAATACTTTCCAAATGACCAATTTATGCTACAAAATCACATATGGATACCTGATCCATTGAAAGTGCAAGAGAGACCCATGGTTTTTAATGCAACAGAGTCGAAAAAGTTCACCAATACAAGTCTCAGATTCCATGTTGCAACTAACCTGTAAGAAACCTGTCAAGTTTTGGTATTGTGTGTTTTAAAGAAGAATATCCAAATTATCTGGCAAGGCTACTAAAATAAGTTCTCGTTTTTCCAACTTCTTCTCTGTATGAAGATTTCCATCATTAAAAAAATATATATATTATACCAGATTGAATGCAGAAGGTATGAGAATCTAGCTGGGTACAGTGGCTCATGCCTGTAATCCTAGTCTGGGAGGGCAAAGAGGGAGGATCCCTTGAGCTCAGGACTTCGAGACCAGCCTGGACAAGAGCGAGATTCGTCTCTATTAAAAATAGAAAAAAGCGGCCAGGTCTGGTGGTGCACACCTGCAGTCCCAGCTACTTCGGAGGTTGAGGCAGGAGGATTGCCTGAGCCCAGGAGTTTGAGGTTGCTGTGAGCCAGGCTGACACCACGTCACTATAGCCTACGTGACAGAGCAAGACTCTGTCTCAAAAAAAAAAAAAAAAAAAGAAAAAGAAAAGAAAGAAAGAAAAAAAGAAGGTATGAGAATCCAACAAATGTCAGCAGATATTAGATTTCTAAAACTATAATGAGATCTTTTGTTTTGGAAAACAATTGTTTCTCACAAATATATGTTAATTGTGTTAACATATAATAGGTTTCTCACTAATTTAAAAATAATTTTTAAAATTAAGAAAAATGAATCTTGAATTCTATATATCATAAACAAAAATCAATTCCAAGATGAACTGTAGATCTAAATTTGAGAAGCAAAATATTTAGAGGAAAAACAAAGAAGAAAACCTTCATAATCATGGGGAAGGGAAAGATTTGGGGGTTTTTTGTTTTGTATTTTTTTTTTTAGGCTAGTCAAGTGGAAGCAGTGGGAGTGGAGAAGGAACAAAGGGATTTGTAACTGGTTGTGATAAGATTCATTTTTTAGACAGGGCACAAAAAGCACTAATCACAAGGGGAAAAACTGAAAAAGGAATTTCTGTTCCTCAAAAGATGCCATTAACAGAATAAGAAGGAAAGTGGCACAATGAGAGATAATATTTGCAATAAATATATCCAACAAAGAACTTCAGTGCAGAATTCATAAAGAATTTTTAAACAACCTAATTAAAAATTGGTCAAAAACTTGAATCAGGATTTCATAAAAGAGGCTATCCAAATAGCCCATAAAAACATGAAAGTCATTTACCACCATTAGTAAACAGAGAAATGTCAAATAAAATCACAATGCGATAACAGAACGGCAAAAATTCAAAACAAGCAAATACAAAACCTGACAGTATCAAGGCCTGTCAAAGATGTAGAGCAACCGGAACTTACTATGCACAGGTAATGGTTATTAAAGTGGAAAATTCATACAGTAAGAAAACTGTATGAATCTCCCAAATTTGAACATGCAAATTTCCAGTACAGTGATGCATCCCTTAACAAAAGGATACATTCGGAGAAAGGCACTGTTAGGTGATTTTGTCATAAGAACATCACAGTGTTCTTACACAAACCTAGATGGTATAGCCGCCTTCATATTCAGGCTATATGGTATAGCCTATTGCTCATGGGCTACAAACCTGTACAGTGCGTTACTGTACTGAATATTGTAGGCAACTGTAACACAATGATAAGTACCTGTGTATCTAAACACCGAAAAGGTACAATAAAAATATGGTATTATAATCTTAGGAGACTACCATCGTAAATGCAGTTCATCGTTGACCAAAACATTGTTATGTGGCACATGACTGTAATTCTATTCCTAGGAATATGTGCAACAGGGATGAGTAATAAGGACACAAAAACATAAAATCAAATGTTGATAGAAACTTTATTACTTACAATAGTAAATAACTAGAAATAACTCAAGTATCTATTAACAGTGGACTGGATAAATTGTTATTTTCACACAATGGCATACTGTTTAGCAGTGAAAAAGAACAAATGCAAAAATATAGAAGAATTTTGGACATTTGCTAAGTACAAAAAGCTTGACCAAAAGGTTCTTCCTATAACAAGTTCAAAAAAGAGACAAAACTATTCTATAGTGACAGAAGTAAGAACTGTGATTACCTTTCCAAAAGAGAGTTCACTAGAACCTTCTTGAAAGGTGGTATTTTCATCCAAGTAGTAGTTACACAGGTGTATATATTTATTAAAATTTGTTGCACTGTACACTTTTGTGCATTCTATGTATGTTATACTTCATGGTTTATGAATATATTTCAATTTGCTCTACAGAAATTGTTCCAGAATCAAATGAATGTCAATGCTAAAAGTTAAAATTTAAAGAAAAAGTCATTAAGTGAATTATGGAAACACTTACCAAAACAGAATCTGATTGGCACTGTATCTCTCATAGCGTGCTCTTGCAGACACTAACCTAACATTTAAAAAAAGTAAAAATTTTGAAATATTATTTTATCTTACATTTTGTTTGAAAAGTTGTTATAATTACCGTAACAGAAAATTACCAGATATACCACTAAATTTTCACTAAACTACAAGAGTTTAGATATATATAAAATGCCATAATATTTTCAAAAACTGCAATTATCTACTATTAAGTGGCATCAACTATAATACTCTAATGTACATTATAAAATCAATCACACTAAATAATGTTCTTTTTTATTATGAAAAAAATATACATTTGTCTGGTTCAGTATTGAATCCTTGATGTGAAGAACAGTTACTGGCAGAGGCATGCACATACAAAAAAATTTGTTGAATATATAAATCGGTTTACATTTAAAAAACACTTTTAAGTATTACTAAATGCTCTAATTTTCAGTTTTCTTCTTTCTTCCTGATATACTTATTTGACATATACTAACAGCTGAATTATGTTATACAGAAAACAGAATATATCAAATCCCAAACAATTGTATTTTAGCAATCTGGTCCATAACCAGAAACTTGACGAACACCCAGGAATGTGACTGAATAAGCTGGCCATGGAAGGAAAACATGTTTAATCAAATGTTATACAAAAATTACAAAAGTTAGTGTTTACAGTACTCTAAAGTGTCTTGACAAATATAATCACAATGACGTAAGATAAGCAGGACAGTCTATTTTACAGAGAAGAAAATGAGGTTCGGTGTCCACAGTAACTTATGCCAAATCAAGAGTCCTACTTCTTCCACTTCAATACAACACTGTAATACAGCATACCATGTCCAGCTTAAGCATCTGGCATAATAAATATCAGTACAAACTACAAAAAGAAAACAGGAGTTTTGTTTTCACTAGCTAGCACATACTGAGCACTGTGCTTTGCTCTAGGTAATTACTCCCATTTAATCCTCAAAGACATTGTAACACAGATACTATTAATATTATTATCCCTATTTTATTGAAGATAAAACTGTAGCTGAAATGTTAAGACTTGCTTAAGGTCCCATGGCTAAGAAAAACTGGGATAGGAAATGCAAACACCCAAGCCTACCCTACAAAAGTCCCTGACTGACTTGGCCCCTGCAACTATTCATTTATTCATTTTTGAGACAGTCTTGCTCTGTCGCCCTGGGTAGAGTGCAGTGTCATCATCACAGCTCACTGCAACCTCAAACTCCTGGGCTCAAGCAATCCTCCTGCCTCAGCCTCCCAAGTAGCAGGGACTACAGGCGTGAACCACCAAACTCGACTAATTTCTTTTATTTTTAGTAGAGATGGGGTCTCGCTCTTGCTCAGACTGTCTTGAACTCCTAAGCTTGAGCCATCTGCCTGCCTTGGCTTCCCAGAGTGCTAGGATTACAGGCGTGAGCCACTGTGCCTGGCCCCCTGGAACTATTAATACCTATCCAAACTCATTTTCCACAACTCTTTCTCTTTTCACTATGCTCCAGCCACCAAAACCCCCTTTCTTGGCATGGCTCCTTCCTGTCATTCAGGTCACTACTCAAAACTTACTTCCTCTGAGAGATCTTTGCTGACCATCCAAACTTGAGCAGCAACCCAGTTAGTTTATTTCACATCACCATGCTTTAGTGTACTCATAGTAATTATCACTAGATATTATATACGTTTTCATTGTCAGTGTTTTTCCCCAACCCCAAAATCACCCACCAGAATATAAATTCCAGGAAACTAGAGATCAAATCTATATTGTATATTACAAGTGCTTAAAACAGTATGAGGAATATGAAAGTTGTTTAACAAATATTTGGTGAATAAATGAATAACTACATAGCACATGCTCTTAAATACAGCACTACACTTACCTAAGCTGATGTTCCCTGAGATTTGATAATATTTCCATTCCATGAAGATAAGAATAAATAATATTTAAGTCCTGTGGAAAAGAAAAATTTTGATTATTTTTCAAATACACTTTTAAAAATATGATAGCCCACAATTTGACTTTAAGCAAAGAACCACTATGACAGAGATGTTAACTATGGAAGAGTCACCAAACCTCTGAATCACAAAAGATTTGAAAAGGTAGCGCTCACTCAGCTCACATGGGAACTCCTCTTTAACATGGCCAATGGCCTCTACTCGAACAATGCAGAACCAAAAGCTCATTATTTCACATGAAAGTATGAACTCATTTCGTTTCTAAACAGATGTAACTTTTTCTTCTTTAGTGACCTCCAAATATTAGGACACAGTTATCATGTCGTCTTTTAAGTCTTATTTTGTTGTTTTTTTCCTTCAGATTACAATCTCGATATTTGCAGGTTCGAGATCTTTAAGCATCCTGGCTGACACCCTCTAGAGATGACCCAGTTTATCAGTATTTTTTTTTTTTTTTTTTTTTTTTGAGACAGAGTCTCACTCTCTTGCCTGGGGCGAGTGCCGTGGCGTCAGCCCAGCTCACAGCAACCTCAAACTCCTGGGCTCAAGCGATCCTTCTGCCTCAGCCTCCCGAGTAGCTGGGACTACAGGCATGCGCCGCCATGCCCGGCTAATTTTTTCTATATATATTTTTAGCTGTCCAATTAATTTCTTTCTATTTTTTGGTAGAGACGGGGTCTCGCTCTTGCTCAGGCTGGTCTCAAACTCCCGAGCTCAGAACGATCCACCCGCCTCGGCCTCCCAGAGTGCTAGGATTACAGGCGTGAGCCACCACGCCCGGCCAGTATTCTTAAAATATGACCTTCCGAAGAATCTCTTTCTAGAGAGACTTAAAATGATATAATCTACCACTAAACAAAAAAGACATCCAGTGGTATAACCCTATTGTTCTGAAAGAGGAAGGCAGCCTTTCTCTAGCCCTCACTCAGATAACTAGGTATAAAAAACTCAGGATGATACAGTATAACCTCAACTAAGAGCAGGGGCAGAACAGAGTAAAAATATGAAAGCAGCCTGCATCCTTGATATTATTTAAAACTGTTGGGGCATGGTGATAGAAAAAGGGAGACAAGCTTAAATTCTCTATTAAAAATGTACCTCCTATTCCCTTATAAAAAATAATTCCTTTATCCCAGGGCAGATCACTCCCAAACACTGCCTTCCCACTCTGATGTGCAACTGGCCGAGAGAATTATCAGATGACAGCAGAAAAGAAAAAGAAAAGAAACTCAAGACAACTTGCTTTACGGTAGGTTAATAAGACAACATGGAACTACTAAGACAAGTAGCAATAATCCCTGATTCCAAAGATCACAACTCCAATTAACCATAACAGATTGAACAACCACACATATTTCTGCTAAATCCTTGCTAAAATGACAATGAAAAAGATTTTTAAGTATATAGAAAGGATGACTAGATTAAAAGAAGAAACCACAACAAATTAGAAAGGTCTACCAAATTTTGAAAGAAAACAGATGAAGTAGTGATATGGTAAATTGTATTTCCAAAGCTGGCTACAAAGATGTTTCTTATCCCGTATGCTCTTCTGCAGTGGGACCTTGCCACTATCCCATCAGAAACTGGAATCCAGATGTTGTGCCCTCCCCATGAATCTGGGCTGGCCCTGCAATTTGTTCTGAACAACAGAAAGTGGAAGAAGTAAGGCTTGTGTAACTTCTGAAATTCAAGTTCCCTGAGATCACCAATGTTTTGAAGAAGCCCAAGCTAGCCTTGGAGAAAGACCACATGCAACAGCAGCAAGGTAACAGACATGTAAGTAATGCCTTCTTAGACCAGCCCAGCTACCAAGTGAATGGATCTGAGAGAATGATCCCAGTCAAGGCTCTGTGGAGCAAAAGAACCAACCATCCAGCTAAAACCTGCTGAATGGAGGTAATAGAGTCCAAACAAATTCCTAACTTACAGTGGGCCCAGTGAGCCTTTGCTCAACTAATAATGGTCATTATCCACCCTGAGTTTACACAATAATTAGAATTTACACACTTTTACAAAGCAACTGCTTGTCCAAAAAAAAAAAAAAAAAAAAAAAGAATTTATATACTTGGCAGTTAGAATAACTTCCACAATGGTTCCATGACCTGTCTGGTAAGAGCTGTCACAGTGGAAGAAGCCAAGCAGAACCCTCTGAAACTGCCCCATTCCCCAAAACAAGACAGTATATAAAAGACAATATTGCCTCCAGAGGAGCAAAGAATAGAGAAGACTAGTGTCGCCAGTAAAGACTTAAAGTATGCAGGGGTAATGGTCCCTATCAATTCTATTTAATTCGTGTGGGCCCTGTAGAAAGCAGATGAATCCTGAAAAAAGATTGTGTAGACTACCACAGACTTTTAAAAATTGCAGCTGCAGTCTGAAACACAATGCTGTTGCTGAAGCTGATTAATGAAGCCTCGAATACTGATTTGGTGAATGCATTCTTTTCCATTCCAATTAGAATAGAGGAGCAGAAACAGTTTCATTCATTCATTCATGTGGGGCAACATTAACTTACAGTTTTACCAGAAGGCTATGCTAACTCTCCCACTCCCTGTCATAATATAGCCTAAAGACATCTAGACCTCCTCACTCATTACATAACACTGACAGGACAGAATGAACAATAGAATGAGCAAGAGGTGGCTGGTACCTTGGAGTCCTTGGTAACACAAATGCACACCAGAAAGTGGGAAAGAAACCCTTTGAAGAATCAAAGATCTGCCATTTCAGTGAAGTTTTTAGAGGTACGGTGGTTGGGGCATGTCAGGACATCCTCTCCAAAGTAAAAGACAAATTGTAAGGACTTCAGTTTTAGGTCAAGATAAAATAAGAGGGACTGGACTTACACTCCACCTAAAACAACTAAAAATAAAAACAAATACATGAAACATTTTTCAAGAGATAGGACATCAGAAACCTATGTAGTGTTGACAACTGAGAAGAGAGAAACAAATGAGGTAAAACATATGATTTACCCCACCTTAATGTCTGGTAGTAAGAAGGAGCTGGCAGTCTGGGGAGTAGAAAGTAGACAGAATTTGCAGAGCAGGAGCAGATGGAGAGAGGGCTACATAGAAAGAGTGTTACAGAAACCTACAGAAGGTCCCTCTTGAGTCTTAAGGTGAGTGAGTTATCATCACATGCCTGTGAATAAATATCTAAAGTCAGGTAAAGAACCACCTGGAAGGGTTGTAGAGTAGTAGTCCTCAACCAGGACAGATTTTGTCCCCCTGGGTGACATTTAGCAATGTCTGGGTACTTGAGGTTGTCATAACCTGGAAGGGGGAATGCTACTGGCAGCAAGTGGGTAGAAGTCAGAGATGCTGCTAAACATCACGCAGTGTACAGAACAGGGCCCCAGAACAAATGAATATTTGAGCCAACATGGCAACAGTGCTGAGGTTCAAACAACTGGGATTAGAGGAGAGTTCCAGTTCCCACCAGCCAGAGTGCAAAACCTCATAATTCACAGTGCATTTAGTAGAGTACTCAGAAGGCTTTGGATTCAACATGGGGGCAAAATTTACCCTAGACTAAATATTACTGTGGTGCTGGATAACATAGCTCAAAAACAAGGCCCAAATGGATGGAACTGCTTCCAAGTTACTTAACTAGTCCCAGAACAATGCCCAAGAATGTTCATAGGAATACAAAAATATCCAGCAAATAAAAAGGTGAAATTCGCAATCTCTGGTTGTCTCAGTTTATTTGTATTGCTATACAGGAATCCCTGAGGCTGGGCAATTTATAAAGAAAAGCGATTTATTTAGCTCACAGTTCTGCATGCTATACAAGAAGCATTGTGCCAGCATGTTTCTGGTGAAGGCTTCAGGCTGCTTCCACTCATGGCAAAAGGGGAAAGGGAGCCAGCTGTGCAGAAATCTTATGGCAAGACAGGAAGTGAGACAGAGAGGGGAGAGGTGCCAGGGTTTTGTTTTTTTTTTTTTTTAAACATGCAGCTCCTCCAGGAACTAACAGAGTGAGAACTCACCCACACTCTCTGCCACCAGTTCCTCAAGTGAGGGCATTAACCTATTCATTAGGGATCTGCCCCCATGCCCTAAACACCTCCTTTGAGGCCCCACCTCCAACAATGGGGATCAAATTTCAACATGAAGTTTGAAGAGGTCAAATATTCAAACCACAGCATTGGTATCCACTAAAAAATGACCAGGAATGCAAGGAAGCAGGAAAAATTACTTGAAGAGAAAAATTAATCAAAACTGACTTGATAATCACACAGATACTAATAACAGAATTAGTATAAAAGGACACTGTAAAATGTATATAACTACATTGCATATATTCAAGATACAGAAAAGACTAAGCAAACTATCAGAAATAAAAACAACAATGTCTGAGATGAAAAATACACTGGATGAGATTAATAGTACATTAGACATTACAGAAGACTAATAAACTTGAAGATACAGCAATAGAAATTATAAAAAGAGAAAATAGAAAAAAATATGAACAAAGCACCAGTGTGCTATGGGCCAACTTCAAGAAGTCTAACATGAGTGTAACTGGAGTCACTGTGGGAATAGAAACAGAAAAAATATTTGAAGAATGGCAGAAAATCTTCCATATTTGATAAAAACTATAAACTCACACACTCCCACTCCTTCTGCCTCAGCCTCTTGAGTAGCCGGGACCACAGGCATGTGCCACCATGCCCGGCTAATTTTTTTTCTATATATTTGTAGCTGTCCAGCTAATTTCTTCCTATTTTTTTAGTAGAGACGGGGTCTCGTTCTTGCTCAGGCTGGCCTTGAACTCCTGAGCTCAAACGATCCGCCCACCTAGGCCTCCCAGAGTGCTAGGATTACAGGCGTGAGCCACTGTGCCCAGCCCGAGAACAGTTATTTGTTAACAAGCAGACTAACTGACCCTCTCATCCCAGAAGGGCCAGTAGTTCATTTCACAGGGACAGACATCTATACTCTGGATTTGGGTTTGTCTTACCTACCCGACAGCTTCAGCCAGGGCCATGATCCAGGGGCTAATGGAATGACTGAACCCCAGGAATGGAATCCCATGCAGCAAAGCGTCCTAACAGTGGCCCCAGTTCATAGCAAAGGAAGCACAGGAGTAAGCCCATGACCACAGGACTACTAGTCATATCAAATACCACACCATCCACAAATAGCTGTCCTCACAAAACACTGAAACACCCTTCTAAAGGCACAGTTGAACTTTCAGCTTAAAGGCAATATGAAAGAATGGGATAACATCTTTTAATATACGGATATATTTGCATACACAAAGAGTGCAATGCACACCATACGACAGATGGACACGCTCGAAACTCGGACTTGGGGGGGTGGGGGCCAAGGGCAACATACATAACCTAAACATCTGTACCCCCGTAATATGCTGAAATAAAAAAAAAAAGAATACTGGCAATATATATATATATATATATGGATATATCAAATCAGAGACCTCTATATGGTGTTACTGACATAGGAGAATAGATGGACTCGGGCCAATGAGTAGAAGCAAGAGTCACTCATTTATAATTACTCCCAAGGAACCACTAAGGGATTTTGTTCCTGCAACTGTAGCCTCTGCAGGTTTGGAGGTCCTGGTTCCAAAGACAAATACTCTTGCAAGGGAACGGTGCAGGAGTCTCAATGAACTACAAGTTACAGCTGCCACCAGGGCACTTTAAACTCCAGGGCCCAAGAACCAAGTTGCTCATTGTGGTGGGGGCACTCGACGCTGATCAGCAGGTGGAGGTAAGGCTGCTTTTATAAAATGCTGTGAGGGAGGAACGTGTGGAATGCAGATGATTCACTAGGTTACTCCTTTATCTCTCTATAACTATAAATGGACACGTGTAGCAACATCCACCTGAGGAGGATATGATTACCAAGGGTTCAGACATTTCAAGTAAGAAGGCTTGAGTCATCCCATCAGATAAGCCACTGAGACTTGCAAAGGTGGTCATCTTAGAGTTAGCAGAAAACAAAATGCATAGTGGAGAGAAGGTAAGTACCAGTTGCAACCTTGAGATCAATCTTAACGACAGGGGCTCTAGTTCTTCGCACTACCATACCTTTTCTAAGTTTCTTCTCTGGAAAAGAGGCTTATAGGCCACCATGGAGGAGCTGTTCCCTGAACCTTGAATATGAATAAGGAAGCAGATCTGTGTGGTGCAAAGGGTAGATGCACGCGGACTTAAAAATGTGCCTTTCAGATTTCAGATGACGGGGTGTGTAGACTCCAAATGTCCGTTACTGTGCCCTGTAGTTTATCATCATGTATGTACAGGGGTCACGCTTCCCACAGAATATTCCTGACCATGACTGAGCCTGGCAAAGACGCTAAGGCAAGGCTGTTCTGGGAGGCTCAGGACTACCCTGATGGGTTCCAGGATTCCTCATCCACCTTGCTAAAATTTTACAGAACTGCACTGCAGTCTTCCAGTCCAACCTTCACAAAGGCCACACCAGTGTTCTGGTCTGAATGTCCCCCCAACCCTCTCCATTTCTATCACAGGCATTTCCCCTTGTGTGTTTCTAATGCTGTCTTGACAACTGCTTCTCACAGGACCCAGATAAATACAAAAGTTTTGTAGTATTCAGTACAGAAATATTCTGTACCTTTTGCTGGATTTACTCCTAAGGATTTAGGGTTTTTAATGCTTTGGAATAATATCATTTTTTAAAACTTGAGGCTTTTTTGTTTGTTGCTGGTTTATATACATCAACTGATTCTGTATACTCAACTTTTGAATCCCAACCATTTTCTAATAAATTCACTTAATTCTCATAGTTTGTAGATTCTTTTGGATCATCTATATATACAGTGACATCACCTGTGAATAAGTACAGCATTATGTCTTCTTTCCCAACCTATATACTTTTTTCCTTTTTCTTGTCTTATTACATGAACTAAGACTTCCAAATCAATTTCCAGAGTCAGTGTGGCCATATACAGATGGAACCTAACTTAATGATGGTTCGACTTACCATTTTTCAACTTTATGATGATGCAAAAGTAATATGCACTAGAACCATACTTACAGCACCTATCAACCATTTTTTTTCACTTTCAGTAGTCAATAAATTACATGAGATCTTCAATACATTATTATAAAATAGGTTTTGTGTTAGGCAAGTTTGTCCAACTGTAGGCTAATCTCAGTGTTCGGAGCACATTAAGGTAGGCAAAGCTAAGCTATGATGTTTGACAGGACAGGGGTATTACAGACGTTTTTGACTTAGGATATTTTCAATTTACTGTGATTTTATTGAGACATATCTGCACTGTAAGTTGAGGAGCACCTGTTCTACAAACAGTTGCCTGGGCCCCAGCTTTATGAGTTAGGAGTCATCATAACCCAGGCAAACACCTACAAAATGCCTATCCTATGGAAATATCCTTGTAATTTTTGAAAAGCCAAGACAATTTTGTTTTAGTGGCAAAAAAGTTCTGAAAACTGGAATACACAAAGCTTACATTATGGCAAACACAATCGGAACTCCCATAACCTGATCTACCCAGGTGAGGCTAGGCTAGTGTTAAAGAGCACAGGATTTGTAAGATTCTCAACTAAATTATGTCATATGATTTCCTCTGTTCTCGAGTCAAAGAACAGAGGTCTCTTTGGTACATCATCGATGACACCATAAATAATTGACAAAGAGTCAGGAATTAATTTTTCAGTTTTAAAGTCTGAGGGAGAAATTCGTTCACAAGTTTGAGGTACATATATGGTTCTTCAGTTCTCTGCCTAAAGAGAGACTGACAAAGTCTATCACTTTAGATTCTAAGAGCCCTTCTTCAAATATTTGAAAGCTTGCTCAGTTCTTTGTCTGTCGTCTCCTTATTTCAGAGGGACAATTGGTCAAAACGAACATGTAGTTCTCCACAACATACACAAAACTGAAAACATATCCACAAGTGAAATCCTCAATATGTATTTGGTAGTGTTAATCATTGCAAAAGATTCTATCATAAGGTATATATGGCTTTTATCATTCAACATATCAGTAATTTTATGGCGAAACTTTTTGCCATTTAGCTGGAGATATACACACATTTTTTTCTTATTCTACTTTATTTCTTTTTAGGAGGTAAAATTTATATGCAGTGAAATGAATCAATCTTAAATGTAGAGTTTGATGAGGTTTGAAGGTGTGTACACCTATATAACCACCACCTCAATCAACATATAGAACATTATCACCTCGGAATGCCCCCTTGTGCTCCTCTCCCCCATAGGTAACCACTCCTCATATGTTTAGATGAACTGGAATTGAAATATTAGCATTATTCCTATCCAGGGTTTACAGACTTTTTCCAAGAAGGGCCACACAGTAAATATTTCAGGTTTTGTGGGCCTTATGGCTTTTGTTGCAACTACTTAACTGCATTTACAGTATGAAAACAGCCAAAGAAAATAGGTAAATAAATGGGTGTGACTGTGTTCCAATAAAACTTTATTTACAAAAATAGCAGGTCAAACTTTGCCAACTCTTGAAGCATAACGGTTAAAAATATCCACCATTGAAGCCAAACCATGAATGAACCGCTCTTTGCAGGATAGCCCACCTTATAAGTTCTGGTGGAGTTTCTGTCTCCCACTATAGAAGCTGAAAACTCTAGATTTTTGTTTTTCCAACCTCCTATACGATTAAGGTACGGGCAAATTATTCAAGTGCTACCAATCAGACACAACACCTCAGACTTTCAATGAGAAGCTAGTGATACCAAGAAGCAAGAACTGCATGGAATCCGCTTGGGCAGCTAGTGATAGCAGCAGGGTCTGCCAAACGTACGCAGTGTACTGTATAGGTAGTCGCTGTACAAGCTGTAGTAGCCACTACTCAGTTCCAGTAGCAGGAGCATCTTTATCAAACCTGTGACAGGAAAGCATGGATCATGATTGCCTAGCCCCAAGTCTATTTCTCCTGTACTCCATGCAATTCTGCAGATACCCAATATCCTTTTAGTAAATTGCTTTTCTTTAAATTGGCCAGAATTGGGTTCTGTTGCATGTAAGTAACAATGTGAGACCCTGTGCCAGCACCATCAGCATCACTCAGGAACTTGGTATAAATGCAAATTCTCAGGCCCCACCCCAGAGCTAGTGAATCGGAATCTCTGGGACTAGTGACCATCACTCTGTGGTTTGGTAAGTCCTACAGGTGGTTCTGATGTACACTACAGTTTGAGAACCACTGGTTTATAGGTGGGATCTATGTCACTCTTGATTATTTATCTGATAACCTATTAATGGAGAAGGGAAACAAGCACTGAGATGTCTAGTAAATCCTAGTCCCTTCATGCACCTGGTGTGAGGGTCAAAGATGCTAAGTACTCACAGAAAAAAAAGAACCTCTCAGAACAAAGGATGGTTGTAGTAGTAGGCTAATTAATTATTTCCCTTATATTATGTGGGAGGTCATGGCATTTTTTTTTTTTTTTTTTACACAGGACAGCAAGGAATTGCTGACTATGTAATGCTGGGCTAGGAAAGGGGTTTCTTGGGACTTTTATACCAATTATTTCTGAGACAAACTTGAGGTACTATGCCATCTACTAGGCATAAAGCCACAACAACAAAAAAAGAAAAGAAAAAGAGTAAGAAAGAACCCTGACAATGACAGACTGGAAGTATTACAGGTATTTCTTGGCAGTAAAAATTTTAAATGCTAGATTCAAGGGGGTGCTGATCATTTATATAAGTGTACTTGAAAGCTGCTCTATGGAGCCTAAAAGAGGGAGGTCATGAGGAAGACGGAAAACTATCCATCTGGGGGGAAAAAAAACAAAACTATCCATCTGGGATACCCTGACAACCCAGATTAGTCAACCATCTGATCTGGCCACTGGTTCTGTAACTGTAACAACAAAATATGCAGAAATTATCCAGGGATATTAGAAAAACAAATACCAGCTCAGGATTAGGGAATAAAATAATGGGTTCCACCTGGGTAAAAAGAGGAAGGCAAAGAAATTGTGATGACTCAGTACCTCCTTGAACAGATCAGTCACACCCTCTCCGGTCAGTACTGAGTCATCACAATTTCTTTGCAAGTGAAGGTGGATAAACTAAGGTGGGTGGGACCACTGCCAGCCTACGCCAACACAACTGTCTTTTTACAGTCTTCAAACAACCCATACATACAGCATTCATTATAGATATATTCTGTGGGTTTTCAATTTCATTGTTAAACATTAAATTCATATTGGTAGTATTGTATGAATGAGCGATTAATGATTCTTTTAAACATACATTTCTAATTAAGCAGGTTGGAATTTTTATCCCTTCTTTAGTTTATAATGTTGTACCAGGCAAGCGCGCTGTTCTCAGAAACCCCGTCTCCCAATTCTGACTGCCATTTTACAGATGCTTAGAAAACAAACCAAAACTTGGAAAACACAATCTGGGGTGCTTAGAGAAATTTTGCGTTTTTCTGTTTCTTAAAATTTAAAACTAGTGCATTTCTTATCTATGATATGCTTAATTCATCACACACAATTTTCAATATAATATCAGTAATCCGAAACTTCATTAACCAAGATATTTTATTCATTCACTTTTTTACTTAGAAAACAAGTCCATCCAAGGAATTTTAACAATGAAAAATCTCTCAGGATGGATCCTAAGTCAGTACAAATTTAATTCCATCATATATGCATTCTGCAGCTATGGTTTTATAAAACTTATGCTTTATAAAACTTATGAAAACTTATGCTAAAGAATCCTCTACAAATTATTTGGAAGGTAGTCTAACAATGTGGTTCAAAACTTGGACTCCAGATAGGCACAGCAGCACACACCTGTAATCTGAGCTACTCAGAAGGCTGAAGCAGGAGGATTGCTTGAGCCCAGGAGTTCGATATCAGCCTGGACAACATAGCAAGACCTCATTTCTTAAAAAAAGAAAGAAAAGAGGAGAAAGGAAAGAAAGAAAGGAGGAAGGAAGGAAGAAAGGAAGGGAGGGAGGGAAAAGAAAGAACATAAAAGAAAAGAAAAACAGGGAGAGAGAGAGAGGAAGAGGAAGGTAAGAGAAGAAAAAAGGGAAAGGAAAGGAAATCCTGAACAGACCAATAATGACCAGTGAGATGGAAGCAGTAACCAAAAAAAAAAAAAAAAAAAATCTCCCAACAAAAAAAAGCCCAGGACCAGACTCACAACCAAATTCTACCAGACTTACAAAGAATAACTATTAGGTTGGTGCAAAAGTAATTGCAGTTTCAGACCATGAATTTTAAATCATTATAACTAGGCTCAAACACATCTTGATTAACCAAAATAGGAACCATTACAATCAACACATTTTTGTCAATGAGAAATAAGTTTGTTTATTTCTGTAGCGTAAAAATCCATGCTTCAGGCAGGATTCCATAAACTCTTGGAAAGCAATTTCTCCATCCTGCTGGTTGTGGAAGCATTTTCCCTGCACAAAGTTGTTGAGATGATTGAAGAAGTGGTAGTTGGTTGGCGAGAGGTCAGGACAACATGGCAGATGAAGCAAAACTTCGTAGCCCAATTTGTTCAACTTCTGAAGCACTGGTTATGCAATGTGCGTTTGGGCGTTGTCATGGAGAAGAATCGGGCCCTTTCTGCTGACCAATGCCGGCTGCAGGTGTTGCAGTTTTCGGTCCATCTCACTGATTTGCTGAGCATACTTCTCAGATGTAATGGTTTTGCCAGGATTCAGAAAGCTGTACTGGATCAGACCAGCAGCAGACCACCAAACAGTGACCATGACCTTTTTTGGTGCAAGTTTGGCTTTGGGAAGCACTTTGGAGCTTCTTGGTCCAACCACTGAGCTGGTTGTCACCAGCTGTCATATAAAATCCACTTTTCATACCACGTCACAACCCAATGGAGAAACAGTTCGTTGTTGTCACGTACGAGAAGAAAAGGCAACAGTTCAAAACAATGATTTTTTTTTATTTTTGGTCAGCTCATGAGGCACCCCCATGTATCAAGCTTTTTCACCTTTCCAATTTGCTTCCAATGCCGAATGACCATAGAATGGCTGACCTTGAGTTCTTCGGCAACTTCTCTGTAGTTGTAAGAGGATCAGCTTTGAGGATTGCTCTCAATTAGTCGTTGTCAACTTCCAAGGGCAGGCCACTGCGCCCCTCATCTTCAAGGCTCTGGTCTCCTTTGTAAAACTTCTTGAATGTACTGCACTGTACGTTCATTAGCAGTTCCGGGGCCAAATGTGTTACTGATGTTGTGAGATGTCTCCGCTGCTTTATGACCCATTTTGAACTCAAATAAGAAAATCGCTCAAATTTGCTTTTGTCTAACATCATTTCCATAGTCTAAAATAGATACAAAATAAACATCAAGTAATAAGTCATTAACAAAAAAAAAAAAACGAGAAATGTCCATGAAAATGATGTATAATATAACCACATTTACTTAAGAATGTATTCCAATATCAAACAGCAAATTTCAACAATGCTAAAAAAGCAAATACTTTTGCACCAACCTAATCGTACCTACCCTACAGAAACTATTCCATAACACTGAGATGGAGAGAATCCTCCTTAACTCACTGTATGAAGCCAGTATCACCCTGGTACCAAAGCCAGAAACGGAAACAACAAAAAAAGAGAACTACAGGCCAATATCCCTTATGAACACACATGCAAAAAAATCCTCAACAAAATACTAGCAAACCAAATTCAACAGCACATCAAAAAGATAATCCAACGTGATCAAATGGGTTTCATCCCTGGGATGCAAGGATGGCTTAACATACGCAAATCAATACACGTGATTCCACATAAAGAGAAACAAAAACAAAGACCGTTATGATCACCTCAATAGATGCAGAAAAGGCATTTGATAAAATCCAGTATACTTTCATGATAAAAACCCTCAAAAAACTAGGCACAAAGGAAAATACCTCAAATTATAAAAGCTGGTCGGGCCACGGTGGCTCACGCCTGTAATCCTAGCTCTCTGGGAGGCCAAGGCGGGCAGATCGTTTGAGCTCAGGAGTTCGAGACCAGCCTGAGCAAGAGCGAGACCCCGTCTCTACTAAAAATAGAAAGAAATTAATCGGACAACTAAAAATATATAGAAAAAATTAGCCGGGCATGGTGGCACATGCCTGTAGTCCCAGCTACCTGGGAGGCTGAGGCAGGAAGGAGGATCGCTCGAGCCCAGGAGTTTGAGGTTGCTGTGAGCTAGGACGATGCCACGGCACTCTAGCCCGGGCAACACAGTGAGACTCTGTCTCAAAAAAAAAAAAAAAATTATAAAAGCCATATACAACAAATCCACAGCCAACATACTGAATGGGGAAAAGTTGGAAGCATTCCCAAGAACGGGAACAAGACAAGGGTGCCCACTGTCACCATTTCTATTCAACACAGTATTGGAAGTCTTAGCCAGAGCAATTGGGCAAGAGAAGGAAATAAAGGGCATCCAAATTAGGGAAACAAGAGGTCAAACTATCCCTGTTTGCTGATGATATGATCTTGTACCTACCTAGAAATCCCTAAGGACCACATCAAAAGACTCCTGGAATTTATAAATAAATTCAGCAAAGTCTCAGGTTACAAGATCGGTGTACACATGACTGGGTGTGGTGGCTCCTGCCTGTAATCCTAGCACTTTGGGAGGCCAAGGTGGGAGGATCACTTGAGGTCAGGAGTTCGAGACCAGCCTGAGCAAGAACAAGACCCCGTCTCTACTAAAAATAGAAAATATTAGCCAGGCGTGGTGGCACACACCTGCAATCCCAACTACTCAGAAGGCTGAGCAGGGGGATCGCTTGAGCCCAGGAGTATGAGGTTACCGTGAGCTAGGCTAACACCATGGCACTCTAGTCCAGGCAACAGAGAAAGACTGTCTCAAAACAACAACAACAACAACAACATTAGTGTATACAAACCAGCAGCATTTCTATATACTAATAACAGTCAAGCTCAGAGTCAAATAAAGGAATCCATACCATTCACAATAGCAACAAAGAAAATAAAATACCTAGGAATATAATTAACCAAGGAGGTTAAAGATCTCTACAAGGGGAACTACGAAACACTGATGAAAGCAATCATAGATGACAGAAACAAATGAAAAACCATCACTTGCTCATGGATTGGAAGAATCAACATTGTTAAAATGTCCATTCTGCCCAAAGTGATTAACAAATTCAACACAATCTCCATCAAAATACCAACATCATATTTCACAGATCCAGGGAAAAAAAATCCTAAGCTTTATTTGGAACCAAAAAAGAGCCCAAATAGCCAAAGAATTTTAAGCAAAAAGAACAAATCTAGAGGTATCCCATTACCTGAATTCAAATTATACTACAAGGCTATAGCAACCAAAACAGCATGGTACTGGTATAAAAGTAGAAACACAGACCAATGGAACAGAATAGAGAACCCAGAAAAAAAAAAAATCCATCTACCTAAAACCAACAGATCTTTGACATAGCAGATAACAATATACACTGCGAAAAGGATGCTCTATTCAATAAACGGTGCTGGGAAAATTTGATAGCCACATGTAGATGAATGGAATAGGACCCCTATCTCTTGCCATATATAAAAATTAATTCAGGATAGATAAAAGACTTAAATGTAAAGCATGAAACCATAAAAATTCTAGAAGAAAACGTAGGAAAAACTCTTATAGACATCAGACTAGGCAAAGAATTTATGACTAAGACCCTAAAGGCAAATACGGCAACAACGAAATAAATAAATGGGACTTAATTAAATTAAAAAGCTTCTGCACAGCAAAGGAAACAAGAGTGAACAGACAACCTACAGAATAAGACAAAATATTTACATACTATATATCCAACAAAGGTCTAATATCCAGAATCTACAAGAGCTCAAACATATCAGCAAAAAGAGAACAAAAAATAAAACAAAAAACCCCATCAAAAAGTGGGCAAAAAAAACATAAACATAAGTTTTTTGACAGAAGATAGACAAATGGCCAACATATAAAAAAATACTCAACATCACTAATCATCAGGGAAGTTTAAATTAAAACTATAATGAGATTATCACCTTACCCCTATCAGAATGGCCATCAATAAAGAGTCAAAAAACCACAGATGCTGGCATGGATGCAGAGAGAAAGAAACGCTTATACACTGTTGGTGGGACTGCAAATTAGTGAAACCTCTATGGAAAACAGTACGGAGATTTCTCAAAGAAATAAATGTAGACCTACCATTCAATCGAGTAATTCCACTGCTGAGTATCTACCCAAAGGAAATAAAGTCATTTTATCAAAAAGACACCTGCATTTGAATATTAATCATAGCACAAGTCACAATTGCAAAGATGTGGAATCAACCTATGTGCCCATCAATGCATGAATGGATAAAGATGTGGTATATATACACCATGGAGTACTACTCAGCCATAAAAAAATGAAATATTGTCATTTGCAGCAACTTGCTTGGAACTGGAGACCATTATCCTAAGTGAAGTATCTGAGGAATAGAAAATCGAACACCACATATTTTCACTAATAAGTGGTAGCTAAACAATGAGTACATGAGGACAACAAAATGATATACAGGCCATAAGAAACCAAGAAAGGGGGAGGGAGTATGGGATAAAAAGTTACCTACTGGGTACAATGATCATTATTCTTGTGAAAAGGCACACCAAAAGCCCTGACTTAAGGATCATTCAAGGTATCCACGTAACAAAAACACTGGTACTCCCTTAATTAATATCTTTAAATTAAAAAAAAAAAAACAGTGATAGGCACCATATAGCATATTCTTATTATTACTGCTACTTTTCTGCTCCAGTTGCTCCTTCTAAATCTCCTTCACAGGCTTCCTTTCTTAATCCCTTATGTGTTTATAAAGTTAATGTTCCCAGAACTGTGACATCTACCCTTTTTTCACTGGAGATTCTCTACTGTGAGGAATACCTTCCACATTCATAGCTTCAGCTACCATATGTATGCTAATGACATCCATATTTGTATTTCTAGCTCAGAGCTTGCTAGGAAACTTACATACTATACATTCTACTGGATACTGAACACTAGCACCTCACTGCCCTATCAGTATCTCAAGTGCAATATATCCAAAGCAAAATTCATTACTGGTTCCCTGATTTAGGTGATAGTACTCACCTTCAATAGCCCTAGCCAGAAATCTGTCAATTCTACTTTCTGAATATCACTGTTTACGGTCCCAAATGAGGCAATTTAAGGATTATTTCTCACTAGATAACTGAAAACAGCCTCTGGTCTCTACTCTGGCAGTCTATAATCCATTCTACACATTACTCCTAGAGAGATCTTTCTGAAAGCCAAATCCAAATTCCTTAACAAGAAGAACACAGTCTTTCATAATCTGGACCCTGACCATTCCTCCAGCCTCGTCTATTTTACCATTCATTCTTATAATGATGTTCCAGCTGCCCAGGCGTTTTGCATGTATACACCATGCTCATTTTGTGGCCTTGGCACATGCTGCTCCCCTTTCAGGAAACACATCTTTCGTTTTTCACCTAAATTTTTACATATAGGTGTCCCTTGGTATCTACTGGGACTTTGTTCCCGGACCCTCCATAGATACCAAAATCCAAGGATACTCAAGTCTCTTATATAAAATGGTGGTGTATTGGCATATAACCTGTGCACATCCTCTCGTATACTTTAAATCATCTCTAGATTACTCATAATACCTAATACAATTTAAATGCTATGTACATAGTTGTTCTATGGTATTGCTCAGGGAACAGTGACAAGAAAAAGTCTGTAAATGTTCGATACAGAGGCAACCACTGTAGGCGTAACTACACTTCCTTGGTTGACTGAATCCCTTGAATGCAGAACTCATGGATACACAAGGCTGACTGTAACATAAACTCAAGTCAGGGTTCCCTTTTCTAAAACCACTTGAAAGGCACCTGCCTACCTTTGTTCTTCTCCCCCAACAGCCTTCCTACAAACTCCTGAGCACCTGATGTTTATAATTATCACAGTACTTAACCAGGCTATATTTTAATTGTAATTGTCTTATACTTGGCTATCTCTTTCCCAGATGAAAGGACTGTCTTTAATCTTTTATCCCTGGCTCTTAAAATATTACTTAAAAAATATTTATTGCACAAATGTTTATTAGGCAGTCTTCCTCAAAAATGTATGCATTCAACTGTGCCTCAGAGAATCACTTAACAAGCCCATAAATAATCCAAACTCCAGACCAAGCACTGTGACACTCATAAAATGTTTTCCAAAAACTCTACTCTGATGAAGCCTCCTCCTACTAGTTGAATGCTTTTAAGAAGCCAAAGTAGAATAGGTTACCATCCTCTGAAAACAAAGTATAAGTTATTAAAAATGACCTATCAAGCACATCTTCATTTTACATAAAACTTCAGAATTACAAATTTCCATTAAATTGACACAGGCACCTTAAAGTACTTCACATAGCATGAGCAAGACTACACTAAACAGACGGTATTTATTCAGGAAAATACTAGCCATCTACATGGATGTCAGTATATAAACAAAAGTTCAAAGTTTAAAAGTAGCCTAAAGTTCATTATTCTGATAAAGAGAAAGCGAGTGGAGTATTTACTGGATGGAGGAAGTCACTGGACAGTCACGTGACCTTGACCAAGCCATTTTTCCTCACTAGACTTCAGTTCCTTTATGTGTACACACCTCATTTCACCAGCTCTTTATCCTACCAGCTAAAGTATTTTTGGGAGTAATATATATGTTCACAAATACCTGCTCGGTGGTGCTATCTCCACCATGTACAAACTGTCCTGTCGAACTGTCTCTGCCATGTGCCAAAGCCCTGAAGCCCTCCAGCTATCGAAGTGTCAGTTTATGGCAAAGTAGTCGAGAATGTGTCTTACCTTTGGTGGTATATGCCAAAGGAGCATCAAACAGGGGCTGCTTATCCCTCTATAATCTGAAGATTTTTTTTTTTTTTTGAGACAGTGTTGCTCTGTTGCCCCAGGCAGAGTGCAGTGGCATCGCCATAGCTCACTGCAACCTCAAACTCCTGGCCTCAAATGATCCTCCTGCCTCAGCCCCCCGAGTAGCTGGGGCTACAGGCATGCGCCACTGTCCTGGCTAATTTTTCTATTCTTAGTGGAGATGGGGTCTCACTCTTGCTCAGGCTGGTCTTGAACTCCTGAGCTCAAGGGACCCTCCCACCTCCACCTCCCAGATCACTGGGATTACAGGCGTGAGCCACCACAGCCGGCCCCTAAAGTTTTTAATAAAAAAATGGCTCATTCTGTTTTTATTTACAGCCAGAGCTTAGTTCACCCAGGCTGGTCCAAGGTAAAGTCAAAAGATAAACACAATGTTAGAGAGCTCACAATCACTCTGTTCCTTTGACTTTGTCATATAGTCAAGCTCATCATGCCTGGCTGCTGCCCTCCTCTGAAGAATTTTCTCTGAGAGGAAGTTCCTCAGTGTCTCAGAAAGAAAATCTTAAGATGCTGAAATTCCCAGATGGCCACAGCTTTTTCTCAAACTGAGAATCTTCAACACATGTAATATGATTTGCCTGGAAAAGAGGTTCTCTAATAAAGGCCCCATCCAGATCTAGTATAATTCTCCCTTTCTATCCAGCAAAGTTTACAAATGAAGGTCGAGGGGCCCCATAAGCATAAAAAAATTCTTTATCTTTCCAAGGAACCCTCTGAATGTGCATTTGCTGTAGAAAAGCACGACCGAATCTTTGTTCGGCCACCCTCAGGGATGTGCACAGTGACTTACTCAAAAATGACTAAGTACGATGGTGCTCTATCGCTAATGCAGGAAAGGAAAAAAAAAAAACCTCTACAAAGTGTACAGTTAAAGAGCATTATTCTAAATTCTGAAACAAATTAATGAATGATTACAAGAATACTAAATTTTACATTTTTCAGTCCTATCTCCATCTTTACCTTATAATAAACAAAAATAACCTAGTTCTTAAAACACCTTTTTTAATTTTAAGTATACAATTACATTAACACCTAGCTGACTGACCAGCAGTTTTAAATAACCTGGTGAAAAAATATAAAAAGTTAAAACTGACGTTTATCTATATTTCTCTATGTTATTTCCTACAAACATGTTTTGCAGCCATACAGAAAAGGAGTTCCTGTTCCAAGATACAACTATGTTTCCTATACATGAATTCTCTCTCAAGAAATGCCAGGCAAAACACTGTTTATGGTAATTGCACTTTATTATTGATTGACTTTTTTTTTTTTTTTAGAGACAAGATCTGTCACCTAGGCTGGAGTGCAGTAGCTCAATCATAGTTCACTGCAGCCTCAAACTCCTTGGATCAAGAGAGCTTCTCGCCTCAGCCTCCCAAGTAGCAGGGACTACAGGCATATGCCGCCAAGTCTGGATTTTTTTTTTTTTTTTAATTTCTTTTAGAGATGAGGTCTCACTAGGTTGCCCAGACTGGCCCCCAAAACCATGGCCTCAAGCAATCCTCTTGCCTCAGCCTCCTGAGTCTCTGGCATTAAAGGCATGAACCATGTTATTAATAGCAAATTTTGCCAAATCTCTTCAGTCTTTTTATCCCAGCACTTCAATATTAGACCAACAGAAATCACTACTAGAATAGTAAGGGAACAAGATTTTTCACACTGCTTTTCTTTTTAAAATCATTTACTTTGCCAAATATTTGGATACCTACTATGTATAAAGTATTGCATGATGGACACTGGGAGAGAAGGGTACAGTCACTATCCTCAAGGAGCTTTTACAGCCAGAGACAAACACGCTAGTAATCTTTACCCAGTACAGTAATTACTATGGTGGAAGAAGGCACAAAGTATCCTGGGAACACAGAGGAGCGGAAAAGTGAGGAAGGAAGGATGCACGATTCTGCAGATACGTACAAGAGATGAGACTGCAGTGAGGAGTCAGAACTTGCCACGCCAGAGAATGGATTTCCAGACAGAGGAAACAGCAAGCTAATACATGGCTACCATTTACTGAGTGTTCGTTATGAAGGCACTTTGTTAAATTAGTTCACATATATTATCTCATCAGTCCACACAAGAATCCCAAAAAGATACTCAGTTTTAGAGAAGTTAGGTAACTTGCCTAGGGACACCCCAACTCAAATCTCAGATACTGGATACTGAGCTCAGATACTGGAGCTCAGATTTAGGAAACAGGCTTATCCAGATGCAAAATTCCAAGGCCAACAACACTACACCATACTGTTCTCATCCTATGCAAAGGAGAACGATGGGAGAGGATGCAGCACGAAAGACAATGCTTCTCACCTCTGGCCATGTATCAGAATTACCTGAGGAGTTCTCCTTAAATACCAACATCTACACTCCATTCCAGAAGGTTCTAACTTAAGAAGGGTGGGCCTGGGTATTAAAAAACAAACAAGAAACCCCCCAGGTTGAGAAATATGTATATCTTAAGTAGAGAAGCAGTGTTAGGATATTTACAAGTAGTTAAAATATATGTGGGTGGGGGATGATAAGGCTATAGTTATAGACAGAAGATCACAGGGGACCTTGTGTCTTTCCCCATCCTATCAGAATAAAAATCATCAACAGTACACTTGTTGCCTTCACTTTCTTGTGTCTTATTTTCTCTTTAATCCACTGCAGTCAGGCTCTTACTCAGTCCACTGAAATTCCGACAGACGCAATCCAAAGAATCTATCAGTCCTCACTTTTCTTGAACTCTCTACAGTATCTGACATTAGTGATTTCTTTCTGAAATGCCCTCCTGTAACAGCACTCTTCTGCTCTCCTCCTGCTCCATAACAATTTCTTTTCATTCCCCCAAACTTTTAACATTAGAGTACCCAAAGGGTCTATCCTTGATCCCCTTCTGTTCTCACTCTGAACTTTCCCCTAGGCATTCCCACCAATCCCATGACTTTACCTATGACCCACATGCTGTAGATTTTCAGACCAATTCAGACCCACAGCCTGGTTTGATCTGAAGCTCCAAATAATTACTGAACATCTCTGTTATCTCCTGTAGGAGGTCTCAAACCCTTTCCGAAACTGATTTCCTCTCTCTATCCTGCTCCTTAATAATGCACTATTATATATAGAATTATCCAAATCAGAAACCTAGAAATCATCTAACGTCTGCTTTATTCTTGACCCAGTCCAAGCCTGTTCCCAACAAGCAAAAGATAGGAAGATTTTGCCAGACCTGCCCTGGTGCTATTGCAGAGGCTCAAAGGAACTTAAGGATGGTGCATATTGGCCAACTGCAGTATCTGGGGCTGAGAGGCAGTAATTCCAAAAATAGGTTTGGACAGAGTAAGGTAGATAATACAAAAAAAAGGGTAGACAAAAGGGTGAGTAAGGATATAAAGGGTAAGTAGGTGAATATCAAGGAAAACCCCAGAGAGGAGGTTCGAAGGCCAGTCCAAGAGCAAAAATGCAAAGAACCAAGGCTGCTTCATAGTCCTCCTGGCTGCCAGAAATGATGAACCAGAGTCGGTGGTGCACACGTGTAGTCCCAGCTACTTGAGGCTAAAGGTGAGGAATGCTGGAGCCCAGGAGCTTGAGGCCAGCCTAGGTGACATAGGGAGAACCTGTCTCTTTAAAAAAACAATACGAGCACGCGCGCGCGCACGCACACACACGATTCCACTCAAACGAAGTTCAAAAGCAAGAAGAACAAATCTATGTTGATAGAAGCAAAACAGTGGTTTCCTTTGGGAAAGTATATTGACTGGGAAGAGGAAAGGGGAAGTTTCTGGAGTGCTGGTAATATTGTATATCCATGTAATGTATTGTGATACGCATAGTTAAATACGTCTGTAAAAATTATTGTGGCTATATACTTAGGGTATGTGGACTTTACTCTATGTGTTTTATAGTCAAAGTTAAAAAACAATGTCTGGTGGGGAGGAGACATTCCCTCTCCAATCAATGAACATGTTGGATCAGTTCTATCTCCTCCATCTCTCACCATCCCGTCTACTGCTGCCACCTTACCTCACCACACCTGAACCACTCCATGTGTTTCTTATAACCAAAACCGTATCTCCTGGTTTCCCTATTATCTTAACATAATCATTAATAGTCTTACTTTTCACACGGAAAAGTAACCAGTTAGGACGAAATGCATGTTCACCCTCCCTATCTACCTATAAGCCTCCTGCCTCTAGTGTGCTCCCTTCCTTTCAATTACGTCTTCAAAATGCTCAGTCATCTTAGTAATATAGCAATCTTTATAAAACTGATATTATTTACAGGTTTTAAAACCTCCAGTGGTTCTCCTTTACTTACAAGATGGAGTCCAAATCCCTTAAATGATCCAAACCTGCTACTACATCCAGCTTCATCATTTAATCTACACCATGTACCGCCACCCCCAAACACCCCAAACACCCCCACAAAGTGTTTTGCAACCTTTTTTTTCATTCTCACTCCCTCCCAAAGAACCTTGCAGATATTTTTCCTAATTGCTGCCTTACCTCCAATTAAAGCTAAAGAATAAGATTTTGTCAGTTAAGGTTGAGTTCTGGAGGGCCACAAACCATCGTAATACCTACTACGATTTTTTCACTCCCCCTAAAAACTAATATTTGCCTCTTTGAGGGCAACAGCACTTCCATCAGGAATGCACGCTCTAGACTTACAAATCGGCTTCTTTTTTTTTTTT
>RJWJ010003683.1:0-33391 GCA_004363605.1 Indri indri | reverse complement strand
AGGCTGGTCTCGAACTCCTGAGATCAGGACGATCCGCCCGCCTCGGCCTCCCAGAGTGCTAGGATTACAGGCGTGAGCCACCGCGCCCGGCTTTTTTTTTTTTTTTTTTTTTTAAGACTACTCAAGTGCAGTATGAGGAGGGGGGACAGCAGCAGAACAAGGAGTTCAATCCATAACTGACTGTGAACAATCACGTGAGACAACTCACTACCTTCAGACCAGCCTACAAATTGGCTTCTTGCTCTACAAACGTACCTGGCTCACAATCGTCAGGGCCTTTGCTTCTGCTTCTCTCTGCCTGGAATGACCTCCCTTCTCTGTAACATCCAGACATCAATTCATGATTTTTAAGACTGAATTCAATGCGACTCCAAGAAGCCTTTCCTTTCCCCACCTTGCAGTTCCAAAGTCCTATTCACACTTTTATCATAACCTTAACATTTTACTATATTTATGTTTTCATATCTGTCTCCCAAATCGCTGAAGAATAGGGATCATGTCCAATACCTCACTACCTTTTCAGTGGCTGACAGGAAGAACATTTGAAACTAGAACTATCCATTAAGTTTTGGAGACAGGGTGGCTGTATCTGCACCCATCTTCGCTTTCTGTGACTGGGACTCTCATTTAATAGATAAGAAGCTCCCTCTCTTGAGTCTTACTGGGTGCAATGTCTGATTCAGCATTCCCCAGAATGTGATGACAGCACTACTGGTCGCCTCCCTCCAGATTAGGTAGTACAAGGAAAACAGGTGACGCTCCTGGCCAGAAGCTGAACAGCGCCACCAAGCTGTCAGGCTGCTTCAGTGGTGGCTAAAGCCCACACACTTTTATTTTTAATTTTGCTTTTAATCCAAGTAATAAATATACTGATGTTAAAGAGTTAGATACCACTGCAAGTTACATACTGCTGCAAAGCTTATAACTACAATCTCCTGCCCCACCCCAATCTCATCCCAGAAACAATAACTTTAATTCTGTAGTTACTTTTGCATACCTGATTACTGTATCACTTCTTTACTTTCAAATTTTTGGCTGTTATTAATAGTATCATGTCAGATATATTATCTGTTAAATCAATAGGTAAATTAATGTTATGATCTGGGCAAGGCAATCAAAAATCTCAGTTTACCTAGGATAGTCCCTCTATAATATGTTATTCAGGCATAAATATTAATAGCTTCTAATTCCCAAAAATTATTTAGATGATAACTTACATTACTAATCTATATCTAAGCAGTAGGAAATAAATTCTGAGCATGGGTGGAACAAGATCAGATCTGAGTAATTAAAAAGATAACTCTACAGCAACATGACAACAAATAAAATGACTCAAGAAAAAATCCAGGGGTGGAAATAATAAAAGGGCCTAAACTAAAGTAGCAGAACTGGTAAAGAAGACGCAAAGAATCAGGAGGTAAAATCAACAGGTTTAGTGGCCAGTTGGATATAAAGAGGGAGATACCAGGAGGAACCAAGAGTAAAAACACGAAGCTGGGTACAGTGACATATGCCTGTAGTCCCAGCTACTAGAGAGGCTGAGGCAAGAGGATTGCTTGAGCCCAGGAGTTGGGAGTCCAGCCTAGGCAACCAAGGAAGACCCTGTCTCTTAAAAAAAAAAAAGGCAAGCAAACAAAAAAGAGTAAAAACCCACAAACTCCTGGAGAGAACAACTGGGCCAGCCACCAAGACAACATTAAGGCGGGGGAATAATGATGGCTTTCAATTTAGGATAAGTGATTGAAGAACCTGGAGGACAATTTTTTTTTTTGAGACAGAGTCTCATTCCGTCACCCTGGCTAGAGTCCAGTGGCAGTATCATAGCTCACTGTAACCTCAAATTCCTGGGCTCGAGCAATCCTTCTGCCTCAGCCTCTTGAGTAGCTGGGACTATAAGCGCGTGCCACCTCGCCCAGCTAATTTTTCTATTTTTAGTAGAGACGGGGTCTCGCTCTTGCTCAGGCTGGTCTTGAACCTGGAGGACAATGTGGTTGTTAGATGTATGGATCTGAAACACATAAAAGGGGGTAAGTTGAAATATATAGTCCTAGGAGGTATCAGCCTATAACAATCTGATGAGTAAGACTGCCCAAGATATAAAGTTTGCAGTTCTAATGAATAGAAAGTATTATTTTTTAAATACATGAGAACTTTACAAAACATACTACCAAATTTCGCTTTTATAACACATTTACTGATCACTTAATATGTACAAAACATGGTGTTCAGCACTGAGAGGGAAATAAACCAACAGAGAAAGAAAGGAGCTCACTGTGAAGTAAAAAAGAAGGGAGAAAAAACGATGTTGAATATGAACTGAAAAAGTCTCAATTTTCACTGTGGCTTCCTTAAGAAATTTTGGCATGATGACACAAAGTAAGTACTGGCATATCTCATTTTTACTGAGATTCACAAATATTGCATTTTTGACAAACTAGAGGTTTGTGGCAACCCTGCATCAAGCAAGTCTACTGGCACCATTTTTCCAAGGGCATCTGTGTGTCGCGTTTTGGTAATTCTCACGATATTTCAAACATTTTCATTATTGTATTTGTTAGGGCAACCTATGATCAGTGATCTTTGATGTTACTATTGTAATTGTGTGGCACCACAAGAACCACGTCCTTATTATTGATAAACGTTGTGTGTGTTCTGACTGCTCCTCCATCTCTCCCTCTCCTCAGGCCTCCCTATTCCCTGAGACACCACAATATGGAAATTAGGCCAATTAATAATCCTGCAATGGCCTCTAAGTGTTCAAGTGAAAGGAAGAGTCACACTTCTCTCACTTTAAAAATCACAAACTAGAAATAATTACACTTAGTGAGGAAGGCAAGTCAAAAGCTGAAAAGGCCAAAAGGCAGGCCTCTTGCACCAGCCACGCTGTGAATACATACGAAAATTTCTTGAAGGAAACTGAAAGTGCTACTCCATTGAACATACAAATGATAAGAAAGCTCAAGGGTTACTGCTGATATGGAGAAAGTTTGAGTGCTGAATAGAAGATCAAACCAGCCACTACATTCCCTTTAAGCCAAAGCCTAATCTAAAGGAATGCCCTAACTCTCTTCGATTCTATGGAGGCTGAGAGAAATGAGAAAGCTGCAAAAGAGAAGTTGAAAGCTAGGAGAGGCTGGTTCCTGAGGTTTAAGGAAAGAAGACATCTCCATAATATTAAAGTGCAAGGTAAAACAGCAAGTTATCCAGAAGAACTATCTACACTAAACAACAGAGTTTCAAAGTAGAAAAATTAGCCTCATATTGAAAGGAGATGCCAGTCAGGATTTGCATAGCTAGAGGGAAGTCAATGCCTAGCTTCAAAACTTCAAAGGACAGGCTGGCTGTCATGTTAAGGGCTAATGGAGCTCGTGACTTTAAGTTGAAGCCAGTGCTCATTTACCATTCTGAAAATCCTAGGGCCCTTAAGAATGATACTAAACCTACTCTGCCTGTGCTCTATCAATGAACCAGCAAAGCCCGGATGACAGTTTATCTGTTTACAGCATGCTTAACTGAATGTATTTTAAGCCCACTGTTGAGATCTACTCTTCCAAAAAAAAAAAAAAAAAAAAAAAAAGGATTCCTTTTAAAATATTACTGCTCATGGACAATGCACCTGGTCACCCAATAGCTCTGATGGAAATGCACAAGGAGATTTATCATCTTTTCACACCTGCTAAAACATCCATTCTGCAGCCCATGGATCAAGGAGTAACTTCAACCTTCAAGTCTTATTCTTTAAGAAATACATTTTGTTAGGCTGTAAGTGCCATAGAGGGTGATTCTTCTGATGCTCTGGGCAAAGTACTAACAAACTGAAAACCCTCTGGAAAGGATTCACCATTCTAGCTGCCATTAAGAACATTGACGAATCATGGATACAGGTCAAAATGTCAACAACACAGGAATATGAAAGAAATGGATTCCAACTCTCATGGATGACTTTGAAGAGTTCAAGACTTCAGTGGAGATGTAACTGCAGATGTGGTGGAAACAGCAAGAGAATTAGAATGGTAAGTGGAGCATTCTTTACGTAATGTTTAAAAGTAAAACCTACACCACGCACTGTGAGCCTTGCCTAGTATTTTCTTATACTTTAAAAGCTATGAGAGAATTCACGTACTCAAAGTGAACGCTTTCAATTAGCTCACACTGACTTCAATAAGCATCACAGGTAAATTAAGACACCTGGGAATACAAATGTAGGTCTCGAAAAGAGGGCTCTGGAAAGTGGTAGAATTTGCCTTGTTCCTATGGAAAGATCATGATCTCCAATAACAAAATTGATTTATCATGGCTTCAATTACAGCTTTAATATGTCACGTCCCAAACCGTCAGCCCAAAGTTACCCAGACTGACTATGCAACACATTGCAAGTCTGAAAATCTCAAAAGTGACTTAGGAAGAAATGACAAAAGCATTTCATTTATTACAATTATAAACCAGACAACCTAATAACCCATTCATGTCGCTGTCAATTTCTGTTTTTTGGTTTAGGAAACTTAGTGTTTATTAAAGAAACTTCTCCAAATCAGGGAAAAACCTCCCTCAAAAATCTAAGCATCATCAATAGGATATGCTACAAGTTTTAGCTATATACCAGAAAACCAGCTTTCAAGTCAAATGAAAATCTGTAAAGCTGATACCCAAGACTGCTAACCCAATAGAGCAAACTTTAGATCCAAGCATAAAATATTATAAACTTTCCCACTGACGGTCTGAAAAAGTACCTACATCTTGAAACATCCACCATCCACCACAGAATTCATCCTCTGACTGGGTGCAAACTTCTAAACTGACTTTGAAAACTTCATCTTTTCTCAGGCAATTGCACACTATTTCAGGGACGCTTAAAGTTATTTCTTAGTAACGTTGCTGAGACTGTTCCCTTACCATTTCTACCTCGTTTTTGATAGTCTACTTAAACGTACGGGCACCCAACTCAGAAAACGCGATTTGGTAACGGCGCCTTTCCATAGACGACACCAGGAAGTCCCGGCACCGGCGGGGGTGCGGGGAAGACCGCACCATGGCAGGAAAGGCGGCCGCCACCCGCCCGCAACAAGGGCCTGGTGCAGGGCCCGGAGCAGCCAAGAACAGACACCGGCAGCAGGTGCGAGGCTCCGGCAGGGGACAGTCGCCGCGGGTCTCGGAACGACGGGAGGACGCCGTCCGTCGTACCGGGAGAGGCGCGCCGGGGCCACCGGCCTTACCTCGGGGGTCCGCTCGGGCGGCTTCTTCCTCAGCGCCTGCCTGGCGCCGGGGTCCACGGGCGAGTTCATGGCCGCGGTTCCGGCGCTCCCCACCCCGCCCTCAGCAGCCCACGCGACAGCTCATTCACCCGAGGCAGGGGGTGCGTCCCCTCCCCGGGAGGGAACTCCGGACCGTTGCGGGGTCGGAACTCAGGCAAACAAGCCTTCACAACGCCCGCCCCGGGCCTCAGCCCACGCGCGACTGGCCGGAGTGAAGCCCGCGCGGGGGCGGGGGCAGTGAGTGCGCACGCGCAGGCTACCGACCGCCCAAGGGAGTGACTCCGCAGTGACGTAAGAACTGAGGCGGTGTACTTAGGCCTTTTTCCAGCCCTGTGTGAGATTTGAACACACGTCGCGAGACCTCACGTAAACTCGTCACGGGATCCGCCTCAGAGCAGTGGCTTCGGCCTCTCTAGCTTCCGCTGGAGGGAACGGAAACGCGCTGTGAGGGTCCGAGCAAACCTCGCTCGATGGGGCGGAACCTTGTGCACAAAGCCGGAAGTCCCGGGCGGGGCCGAGCCCGGTGTGCGCTTCCTCTCGCACCTTCGGTGCCTCTTGAAGGACGTGCAGAAGTAGAAGCCGCCATTCGGCAAACAGGGAAGTGAACGCATATTTCACTACGTCTATTTTAATAAAACGAAACCTCTTGAGAAGGCTGCGCAAGAGCAGCGCTTGTTTTATTCAAGACGGACGTCCAGAGACCGAGGCGGAGAAAGCAGAGCTTCCGGGCTAAGCCGGGGCGGGCGGCGCGCCGTCACCGCTTGTCCCAAAGCCGAGTCCGGACCGTGTTCACGTAGCCGGCGCCGGGTCGGCCGTCCCCGCCCGGCGTCCGCCCTCGGGCAGCGGGGCTCGCGGCTGCGTGGCCGCCTTCGCGCTACATTTTACATTCCAGTCTGCTTCCCGACAGACCGAATAAAGCCAGTTTCGCTTTATTTATTTACCTTGGTGAGAGAAACCGTCCGCCCTTCAGGGCAGCCGGACAGCTGCTGGGGCTGTTCCGACTCTCGGAATTCCGGAGTCCATCGATCCAGCACAGTCCTCTTCGCCCTTTCTCAGTGGCACACAGGGGGACCGCACGAATCACAGTCCCTCACTTCGGCGCCACTGTGGGCATGTCCTTCCCACTGGATTTTAAGCTCCTGGGGAGCTGTGACCGCATCTAGGTTTCTCATGGCAGCTCGCACCTGTGGTCCCAGCCCCTCGGGAGGCTGAGGCGGGAGGATCTCTTGAGCTCAGGAGTCTGAGGTTACAGTGAACTAGGACCCTGCGCTCTAGCCCAGGCAACAGAGTGAGACCCTCTCCCACCCCCCACACCCCACCCCCCCCCGCAAAAAGATCTGTCTTGACTGTTTCACAAGAGAAAATGAAGTATACAAAAGTAACCTTTTTTTTTTTTTTTTTGAGACAGAGTCTCGCTCTGTCGCCCGGGCTAGAGTGGCTAGAGTGCAGTGGCGTCCGCCTAGCTCACAGCAACCTCAAACTCCTGGGCTCAAGCGATCCTCCTGCCTCAGCCTCCCGAGTAGCTGGGACTACAGGCATGCGCCACCACGCCTGGCTAATTTTCTCTATTTTTAGTTGTCTGGCTAATTTCTATTTTTAGTACAGACGGGATCTCTCTCTTGCTGAGGCTGGTCTCAAACTTCTGACCTCAAGTGATCCTCCTGCCTGGGCCTCCCAGAGTGCTAGGATTACAGGTGTCAGCCACCACGCCCAGCCTACAAAAGTAACTTAATTAGGCTTTATCATTAGGCAGCAACAGTAAAAACAGCACATTAATATCCATATGACTATACATTTTCAAAATCTATTTTGTCCTATACTATCTTGTATAATGCTGTTGTATATGGGACAAGAGTAATGAGAGACAGTAAACGTTCTAATGGCTACCAGCATTAACTTGCATCTGAAAAGAAAAAAATAATGGCTTGAATGCAAGTAATTTATTAAATTGTGGGAAAATAAAAACATGGTTACATATTTTAAATAATTAGTTTAGCTCCTTGTTTTTGTGTTATACTGCTACATGACAGCACATTACATGTAAGTAAATTTATATATGCATATATACATTTTTTTGGTCTGTCTCCTCTACCAGAGGGAAAATACGTAAACTCCATGAGAACAAAAAGAATCTTTGTGTTACTGCCATATACTTGGCACCCACACCTATGCCTAGCACATAATAGGTGCTCAATAAATATTTGCTGAATGAACAAATGGAACTATCTAAGGACCAACTGATTAAGAGGGTATTTTGCTGGCAGAAAGATAGCATTTGATTGTTCTCCAATGGCAAAAAATATGTCTGGCTAGATACCTGTTGTATTAGGCAAAGCTGAACGCTTAGGAAGCAGACATGATCATCTGGCCATCTTTCCAGAATTAACTGCAAACCAAAAAAAGCGTGGTGGTAAACAGCTCTGGTTTTAATAGCACTTGGAAGGAAGTAAAGAATTGACACTTGAGGAAGGTTGGAGATTTAGTCACCAGTAGTAGAAAAATAAGCATTTTCTGGCTCAAAGTAAGGTGAGTTGTCATCACTGAATCAGAATCTTGGGTTGGGGTCCAGGAATTCATATTTTTCAAAAGCTATGCCAGTGTTTCTAATATGCAACCATGTTTGAGAACCACTGTAAACTAACTCGGGTTCTGGACTCATCCAATCGGTTTTAACTTCAACCCCTGCACTGCAGTGAAGGAAGGTATTGACTTACTCGCGATTGCTGGACCCGAACGCGACTCACGGGAGTGTTATCACACGTTTGAGGAAATACCTTCTTGGTATTAACACAACATTTCATCAACAGTTTTTTTCTTCTCCCCGTGAGACAATTTAGGAAAGGAATATTGCCTTTATCAATAATCTGAATTTAAGCACTGATGTGAATATAAACGCATGTTTTTAAGACCGTCCTTAAATTAAGATGGTCACTTGGAATGGAGGGAAGCTCGAGCCTCTTCAACTTACACTCTACTCAGGGTAATGTCAGGTTTATCTGTGGGAGGTCTGATCAGACAGTGTTGCAGTGTTGAGGGGTTTGTTCTGCGAAGTTCGGATTTGGTCGAGGGGCTACACTTGGGGATCCAGAGGCCACATGTGGCCTTGAGGCTGCAGGTTCCCCACCGGTATGCACCAGCAGTTCTTTTTCAAAGAAAGGTAAAGAGCAGACCTAGTCTCCTGGTTCCTTGGGGGAGAGTGTTAGGGTGGAGAGTTAGTGCACACACGGGTTTTGAGAAAGATTTCTCCAAAGTTTAGGTTAGGAAGAAGTAGTTTATTTACTTTTCCTAGATGAAATAGGGCTGGAAAAAGGGAAAAAGAGAGAGGGGAGATGTGTGGCTAGGCACGCAAAAGAGAAGGGAAGCGCCCACACAGAGGCCAAGAAGATGGTCGGTTTTTATGGGGACAAAGAGAAAGCAAAGGCCAGGTGCAGTGGCTCACACCTGTAATCCTAGCACTCTGGGAGGCCGAGGCTGGTGGATCGTTTGAGCTCAGGAGTTCGAGACCAGCCTAAGCAAAAGTGAGACCGTCTCTACTAAAAATAGAAAGAAATTGGCTGGACAACTAAAAATATACAGAAAAAATTAGCCAGGCATGGTGGCTCACGCCTGTAGTCCCAGCTATTCGGGAGGCTGAGGCAGGAGGATCACTTGAGCCCAGGAGTTTGAGGTTGCTGTGAGCTAGGCTGACGCCACAGCACTCTAGCCCTGGCAACAGAGTGAGACTCCGTCTCGGAAAAAAAAAAAAAAAGGAGAAAGGAAACAATAGCGATCACTGTGAGAAACTGCTGCATCCACTCCTTTCTTCTTGGCATCAAGATGATGACAGAAGCTGGGACAGGATGTCAAAGTCCAGGGCTTGGCTCTCCTGCCTCTCCTTGCCAAGGGGATTATGGCAGGACCTTGCGACATGGCTGGGGCCTGAGGCTCGCACCCTGTTCATTCTGGAACTCTGTCAAAGCAGATTCTCAAAGCAATTTTGAAAGAAAGATTTATATCTCTTTTCTATCTGTTCAGCTCTTTTTAGAAGTTGTGCAAAACAGTACTACAGGCTGCCTGTTAGTGAGAGAACTCAGGACTGATCTTTAACTGTTACCAGGAAATGGTGGGATCAGATATTTTCCTGTTAATTTTGCGAGGCTGCCCCTTTCAGAGGAGTGGTACCTGAGCACATGCTTTAAGACCAAAAGGCCCACCGAAGCTCTCCTGACACATAATGGGTGGGAATTTCACATATTGTTTAAAAATCCGTGTTGGACTGCTTGTATTTTCTTTTTTTAGTGAAATCTCAACCTTAAATCTAGAGCAAATGCGGCCTCGCCCACAGTCTGCTCTACAGAGCTGGGACAGGAAGCATGACCCCATCTTCCCCTTTTCTCTCTGGCTGAGTGTTTCCCACTCAGAGCTGCAATCTGCCCTCCCCCCACCTTGCACCTTCAGCTCAGGTCTGGTCCCATCTGCACCCCACCCCTACCTTCCACATTGGCAAAGACAAATGAAGAAATCCCGGATATCTGCGCAATACATCTCTCACCACACACTGGTTGGGAAACCATTCTGGTCTGAGAGACAAGATGGACCACCTAGGAAAGGATGTATGACTTCAGACAATCACATGAAATTCTCTGTATCTCCATTTCTCATTAGCAAAATCAGTCCTCCCTTCTTCTCAGAAATGTTGCCAATTATAAACCTCTAAATTATCTGATGATTGCTTCCCAAATACTTGATACTTCCTGTCTGTTTAAAACAGACCACTTATTTCCTTCAGTTAAATGTAAGAGTAATACATGTAATACTATATGAAAATAGACACTCCAAAAAGCCCCTAGTCTAGTCTTGCCTTTAGTCTGCCTAAATCAGGCTAGCCTGAGGAAGGCAGCTTCCCAGCCTCCTCAGGGCTGAAACACCACTGCGGAGCAAGCACCGAGGACTGGCGGAGGAGCTGGCTTCCCAGCAATGCAGATGAAAAGCACAGCCCTGCTCAGAGTCACATGCAAATCAGTGAACTAACCAGGATTAGAACCCAAACAATTGGCCATTTTTTTGTTTAAAGGTAAAGTCTATAGTAATCTCTACTAGACACAATGTTCTTACCAGCTTTACGTTGAGTTCTTCTAAGGTTTTAGTTTATTGAGGTCAGTTTGCTTTCATAAATGCATTTAAAGACATTTTCAATTTGCCATTGTGAGGATTAGGTCAGGCATAAAAAGATACCACTATATTTTTTGAATGTTTATTTTTTAAAATTTTATTTATTTGTTTGTTTATTCAGACAGAGTCTCGCTCTGTTGCCCATGGCTAGAGTGTCGTGGCATCAGCCTAGCTCACAGCAACCTTCAACTCCTGGGCTCAAGCGATCCTCCTGCCTCAGCCTCCTGAGTAGCTGGGACTACAGGCATGCGCCACCATGCCTGGCTAATTTTTTCTATAGAGACGGGGTCTCGCTCTTGCTCAGCCTGGTCTCGAACTCCTGACCTCAAGCAAAACTCCCGCCTTGGCCTCCCAGAGTGCTAGGGTTACAGGCATGAGCCACCACGCCCTGCCACCACTGTATTTTTTGTTACTATGCTTTTATTCATAAGAACATATGTTAAAAATTCTCCCCAAAGCAGGTCGGGCCCACAAGAGGAAGGCTGGACAGATTACCAGGTAACAGAAGCAGCCAAAAATTATCGAGCATTTGGGCTGTGCCAGCATTTAGCTAAATACTTGATGTTCATCACTTCACTTGATTCTCCCAACAACGTCATGAAATAGATTCAACTAAATTACCAGTATGGAAAGTGTCAAACTTTGGACAAGAATCCAAGTGGTCTGACACCAGAGTCTATAATGTTACATGTACCTTATTAACACATGAAAGAAAGACCAACATCATCCATCAAATTGACATGTGTATTTATTGCACAAATTTCCCCTAGAACTGGGAGGTTATTATAATACAGGTGTACATTTGAGAAATGTATACAGACAAGGAGTAAGTATGTACATTTTACATATCCACCATCTAAATAACTTAGAGAAAGCAGAACATTCTCATAAGACATCTACTAGAAGTAGGCATTGTGTAAAATCTGGGTTTTTTAGTAATCATCCCCAGAGTATGCCAGTTCCAACAAAATGAAATCTGTGCTAGTATGTTTTTATTGCACTTAACATTTTCAAACTCAAAATTAAGACATATTAATAAAGGCCAGGAATATTTAAAATCAAACCAATTAGTTTATATACAAGAAAAAATTAGTTTTAATTCTATAATTTAAAAGATCCCTTTTTCATTTCCTGTTCCAACGAACAGGTTTTCCTGATATGTAATACCTATCTGTCTGTACCCCGTAAGTTCAAAAAAAATTATTTCAAACAGGCTAAAACTCTTTCCATATTCATCATAATGACCACACTTTTAAGAAGTACCAGCTCATTCCTTGGGCTTTGTGTAAGGAAAGAATGACTATAATGAAGGTAATAGAAATTATCGAAGGGTTAGGAATTATAAAACTCAGGAATCCTATAAGGATTAACGATTCTTTAAGAAGCTACAAAGCCTTTTCCTTTCCAGCAAAGCTTAGCTTTAAGTACAACAGTAGCATGAGCCATCCACTTATTGACGACTAGAATTCCTAAATGGTAATTCATCCGACATTTCAAATAGATAGAATAGTTTGATGATTAAGAAAACACCCAGAAACAGATATTATCTGATACATATTATTCTGAGCTATAATCAAAAAATACTGTACAATGGCACACATATGAACTTTTCTATATTCTGAATTCTGCCCAAGAGACTGACTCATAGTATTTCAAATTAGACAACAGAAGAATTTTATTAATGAATGGAATAAGAAAATTAAGCCAAAGGAAATAAACATTCTTTGGCAGCAAGTCATCCACAGGAGACTCGGGTACTAAGTGGGACCAGCTAACAGGATGTGGCCAAGCAGACTGCAGGCACACCCAGGTCAGGCTCACGTTCCGTTAAAGTAACTATTTCTTCTTTGTCTAGTTGGAGATCTCTTGAAAGTACAGTGAGCCAGGCAAAATGTAACCCAATGTTATAAATGCAAGTTCAAAAGCTAAACAAACCACAGAAATTTCCCATTAATTACTGAAAATTTAAACAGCAAGAATGGATGTGTATTATATAGTTAATGTATTTAATAATTAAATAAGTTTTTTAATCAATTAATTATGATAAAAATAGTCAATGAAAGCAGAAACCAACTCTACTTCTGGCATCAAAAGTACCTTAGACTAGATAAGCAAAGAATAAACTACAATGTAGTATTCAAGTAAACTGAGGTAGTGGAGCGTATTGAAAACTTTATCTACCCATTTTTCTATTTACATTACTTACAAGAGTTTGGTTCCATATTAGCCTTCTTTATGAGCAACACTTGATAGTATGTGCAAAGACAACAACTGAGAAGTGGAAATATTTGAAAAAAATCAGCTTTTAGAAGGGACGGCCTCTTAGAGAAAAGAGAATAATTTTAAGAGTTATGAGTTCTATTAGTGTAAATAGAATATTATCAAGCAATGAAACAAATATTTAGCTCCTATGGTTTTAAGGGCTGATACTGAAAGCAAGGGCCTTGGCTACCTGAGGACTTTTAAAGAAAATAGTATTATTTTTGCCAATGCTTTGGTGTAATTTTTAATTCTAGTTTTCATTTTTTAAATTAGTGAATATGTAAATATTAATATTTATATGAATTAGCTCACACTTATAAACAAATGGTATAAAGTAGTATTCTCATTTTTGGAATCTATATTCCTCAGCCTTAAAAAAAGATTGGCTTTACTTATATTTTCGAGTGTGTGAAACAAAAAAATCACCAGAAAGTAACATTTCAACATTACATGTAGTTAATAATAGTGGAAAATATTTTTTTAAAAAGGCATGTTACCAATCTTGTATTTCTGCCTCTGTTTTTTAAAAAAATAGATACATATGTACAGTTGGGTAGATAATATAACACACATTTACACTCATTATTCTGAGTTTGTTATAATTAACAGGCTGTTCAAAATACTTTGTGAAATAACCAGAAAGTAGCTATTTTGAATTGTAAAACAAAATAACAAATAATCTCTGTACCTTAGAAATAAAGAATTAAAGACTAATAAAATGACTATTTCTGAGCCATCAAATCATGAGACATCTGTTGTTATGAATTGTGACAACATTGTAATTCCTTGATAATATATATTCATTTTGCATAAATTTGTAAGTTACACTTTGGCTTTTTCCAATGTTTCCCCCCAAAATTATTGATGTTGCTTTTACTTTACTTGGTTAAAAATCTACCACCACCCAAAAGTCCAGTCAAAAAGAAAAAACCATCTGATGTACACAGAATACGTAATGCAATGCACAAGACCCTGGGGACTGACTCATTCGGATGGAAGTCTAACGGTGAAAAAATTTCCGTAAGTCCATGTTGTATATGCTTCCTTGGTTTCTACTTATCCTCCACCAGTTTCTAACAACCGTCAGGTATGTTAAAGCAGTATCTGAGCAACGTAGGGAGAGTGAGTGCTCGCTACAGCAGCCAAAAGAGGAAGATCACTGGATTCAATCCTGAAATAAAAGGGGGAAAAAAAATCTCAGTTCAGACTTTCTGTACCCAGGACATGAATCCCACAGGCAACGACTGCTAACCTTACAGTCCCCGTCCTCGGCAGTTAAGACCTACGCCATCATGGCCAAATGGAAAGTGTTTTAACAAGAAAGTTGATGATAACAGAAGTTGGAAATTCTTTAGTAAGTAAAACCCAGAACCCAGAGCCTCTGAAACTCGAAAGTAACAAAGTCATGGCTGTAGGAAAGTGTCTCACCACCTGCTGATGGAACATGCCTTTGGGGCAAGGCAAAATGTCTAAAAACGACAATCTAGTATAATAATAGAATAATAGTGTGCACACAGATTGTTTCAGATAAAAATGTTTCTACAATAAGATGTACTAGAAGTAGTAAATGCATCCTACACAAATTTATGGAAAAAGAAAAGAAAAAATGCCAATAAAATACAGAAAAAGTTACTCGGACTCACTCATGATTAGAGAAATCTGAATAAAATCAAATGCCATTTTCGGCTAGTAGGTTGGCAAATATTTAAAAATTTGGTAACAGCCAGTAGTAAGAAGAATGTGCTTCTTGCTGTTTGTAGGAATGGACACTGGTACTTTCTGGATAGCATTCAGTACTAAGTATCAAGATGCAAGTATCTATAAAAAAATTCAATATACATGCCCTTTAACCAAAAATTCTACTTAAAGGAATTTATTCTACAAATGTCAAAGATTTACATTCATTCTGGTATTGATTTTTAATAGCAAAAAACTGAAAATAATCTAAATTCCAACATATAATGGAATGCTATACAGCCACTAAGAAAAATGAGATAGAACAGCATATGCTTACGTGAACAAACATTCAAGATATATTGAAAGGCAAGTTGCACAATGACATACAGAGTATAAATCAACTTATATTTTTTACATGATCCTTTAAAAAGTTCTGTAAGAATAAGCAATCCATTAATAATGCTTGGGTGGGGGTTGGAGTTGACAGAAAAAACACAATTACTTACTTTTCACATTATGCCAAAATGCACTGTGAAGTTTGGTTATATGCACATTATTTTTAAAACTAGTTTAAAAATTTTTTTAAAAATAAAGGCATCAAACATACACAATCCTCACTCCCCAGAAAAAAAAGATCATGTCCTATTACCGATTTCCCAAGTACTAGAAAACAATTCTCCTTGTACTGCTCAAACTAAAAGCTTCCTCGAGACTTCAACGACAGTGCGGTATTATGGTATACAAATAGGACCTGGAGTCAGAAAGATACAGAGTCATTCAAACCCCTACGCAGTCCTACCAGTGAGTGACATCTGGCACCTTAACTCACAGACTCCTCCATTTCAAACCTGGAGTACCACCCACACACTGCAGGATGATTATGAGAATTAAGAAACATTACTTACACTAATAAAAAATTTAATTTGGTTTCAGACATACAATAGGTTCTCAATGATGTTGGCTCCTTTTCTTTTCATACAAGCTGAATTAGATAAAAGTTCTAGCTTGTTTTAGTTTCTTCAACTATCATTTCAAGAAATGGTTCTCTGTCTCTCTCTCACTCACACACACATACTCACACACACAAGTGGCTTTAGAACAAGGAAAAGTGACCGCAGGACATAATGAAATACAGCTATACTATGCCCCCCACCAACTTCCCATTCTTCCTTCAGATGGCATTTTAGATAACTGTTTCCTTCCAAGGAACGACTGCAGAGCAGAAGCGCAAAATGTACAGATGAGGAGGAGGCAGGGACAATACACAGATAAGGTGCGGCCATTCACACAGAGTTCTGTTACTTTAACCAGATCTCGGGAAGGCAGGGCAGATGCCTATAATACATATTTAATAGATAAAAATGAGTACGTACTTATTTTTTCTAAGACAAAACTTTAGATTTTAATTCTTTCTGACTCTGTTCTCAACATACTGTATGTAATGGCACAAGGAAAATGCCTTTCAGATGAGTAAACAACAGAGAATCCGCTTTTATACTACATACAGCAACTTAAATGGTAACAGTGCCCCACTCCCAGCTTCTAGCAGGAAAGACACTTAAAAGAAAAAAAGGCAATTCTGAGGAACATTCCTTGCTTAAAGACAGAGCAATGAAAACGCAAAGCCAGGAAAGAAACCACACACATACCCCAGAACCACGCCCAGCTCCTTGACATGAACACGCATCTGCCCCCTCAGGTATTCGGACAGCATCTTACTCTTGAAGTACAGCTCCTGCAGTCGGTCCTCCAGGTGCATCACACACTGCAGTCAGGGAGGGACCAAGAACCAGGTCATCCAACAGTTTTCAACTCTGAGTCGTGGCAAATTCCAAAGCGAAATTCTATTTAATTACTCCAACGTGAACGAAATTTGAAGCACATTTTAAAAGTATGTAGTTTTAGCTATATGGGAATGCAAACCTTTTTCTGACTCATACTGAAGATTAGCTTCCACAGTGTTTGTGCTTTTCTTTTTTCCCTAATTGTGGTAAAATACACATAATATAAAATTTACCGTTTTAACTTTTTTTTTTTTTTTTGAGACAGAGTCTTGCTGTGTTGCCCAGCTGCAGTGCAGTGGGCCGTGGCATCGTGACAGCTCACTGCAACCTCTACCTCCTGTGCTCCAGGGATCCTCCTGCCTCAGCCTCCCATCGTGTGGGATTACAGGCTTGATTATGGGCCACACCCAATCCTCAATATGTTTTTATTCCAAAATTTGAAAAATGTAACATTCGTACAAATTGGTACATTTCAAATTTATTTAGATAGGAAAGGCTGTATTCTCCTGTGGAGAGTAAAAAACAAGTTTGAAATAGTTCACAGAGAATGGTCTGCAGTCCTTACTAGAAGAGAGATGTTTCTAAGCTGGAACACTAAAAATTAAAACATATGTATTTTGTTGATTATCAATTAACTTGCATTATTAAAATAGGTGATTTTCATGTGAATTGAAGCTATATTACGTTTGAGGAAAAAACACGAGTTTCAAGTGTTAAAAGCATCAAATTCTTGCAGAGTATTCCTTTCCAATGAAAATCAGCTCTGAATAAAAACCTACTTTATTATTGAGGAAACACAACCAAATGAATTTCTTGGCTCACTTATTGTTGCGGTGTATGTTTTTTCCATAATGCTTACTGAGGCTGAAAATACCCAAGAAAAAATTTGAACTCCAGAATGTATGTACACGTAAAATATATAATTTACCATATTAGCCATTTTAATACATATAATTCAGTGGCATTAAGAGCATTCACAGTGTTGTGCAACCATCACCCCCACTACCCCGCCGTCCACTTCCAGAACTTTCTCATCATCCCAAACGGAAACTCTGTATCTATTAATAATTCCGCATTCCCTCCTTCCCCCCAGCCCGATAACCACTATTTTACTTTCTGTCTCCATGAATTTGCCTACTTGATTCTACCTCGTATAACTGGAATCATACAATCAATATTTGTCTTTTTATGTCATAATGTTTTCAAAGTTCATCCATGTTGTACCATTATCAGAATTTCAGTCCTTTGGCTGAAGCAAAGAACTGAAAAAGGCTGAGCAAATATTACACTGTATGTATCATGTCACATTTTGTTTATTCATTCATTTGCTGATGGACACAGTTATTTCTAATTTTTGGCTATTGTGAATAATGCTGCTATGAATATCAGGATACAATTACCAGTTGGAATCCCTGCTTTCAATTTAAGCACACGTGAAGAAGTACAATTGCTGGATCACGTGTAAAACTGTGTTACACTTTCTGAGGAACTGCCAAACTCTTGTACAGCTCCTGTACCATCTTACGTTCCCACCAACAATGCACAAGGGTTTCAATTTCTCCACATCCTGGCCAACACTTACTATTCGTTGTGGTTTTTTGATTGTAGCCATCCTTACAGGTATTAAATGGCATCTCTGTTGGTTTTTATCTGCATTTTCCTAATGACTAATGATGGTGAACATACGTGTTCATGTGCTTATTGGCCATCTGTGTATTTTCTTTGGGGGAATGCCTATTCAACTCCTTTGCCCATTTTTACATCCAATTGTTCACTTTTTGTCGTTGAGGTATAGGAGTTCTTTATATATTCTGGGTATCAATCTTTTTTCAGAAATACAATTTGCAATTATTTTCTCCCATTCTGTGGGCTGTCTTTTCACTCTACTGACAGCTGATAAACAGAAGTTTTAAATTTTGGTGAAGTTTATCTATTTTTTACTTTTGTTGCCTGAGCTGTTGTGATCAAGAAATCATTGCTACTATACCCAATGTCATGAAGAGTATCCCCTACGTTTTCTTGTAAATTTTATAGTTTTAGCTCTTAAGTTTAGGTCCTTGATCCATTTTTAGTTCATTTCTGTGTAGGGCGTAAGGTGAGGGTGCGACTTCACTCTTCTTTTGCACGTAGCCATCCAGCTTTCTCAGCATCTTGTGCAGAAAAGACTCCTTTCTCTGTTGAATGGTCTTAGACCTTTGTTGAAAATCAACTAATTTAATATGTGAGGGTTTATTTTTTTAGATCTCCAGTCTATTCCAATTGTTTAGATGCCAGTCCTTATGCCAGTACCATAATGTTTCAATTACTATAGTTCTGTAGTAAGTTTTGAAATCAGAAGTGTGACTCCTCCAACTTTGTTCTTTTTCAAGATTGTTTTGTCTCTTTGAAGTCCCTTGAGATTCCTAATGGATTTTAAGATGAGTTTTTCTATTTCTGCAAAAAGTGTCATTGGGATTTTGATAGGGATTTCATCGAATCTGTAGATCATTTTGGGTAGGAATGACATCTTAATAATATTAAGTCTTCTAATCCATGAACATGGGATGTGCTTCCATTTACTTACGTTCTTCTTTAATTCCTTTCAGTAATGTTCTGTAGTTTACAGTATACAAGTTTTTTGTCTCCTTGGTATTATTCCTAAGTAATTTATTCTTTATGATGCTATTGTAAGTGGAACTCTTTTCTTAATTTTCTTTTCAGATTGCTCATTGCTAGTGTACATGAATGCAACTTATTTTTACATGTTTTATAAAATGCAAATTTGTTTAATTTGCCTATTATTTTTGTAGACTCTTTATGTTTTCTACATATAATATCATGTCATCTGTAAACAGAGATAATTTTACTTCTTCCTTTCCAATTTTGAAGATTTTTGGTTTTTTTCTTACCTAACTGCTCTGGCTAGGACTTCCAGTGCCATGTTGAATAGAAGTGGTGAGAATGAGCATCACTGTCTTGTTCTTGGTCTTAGGGGACATGCTCTCAGTCTGTTGCAGTTGAGAATGATGTCAGCTATAGGCTTGTCAAAGATGGCTTTCATTAGTTGATTTACAGAGCTCCTTAGCTACGCTATATTACAGTTCTCCTAACAAGAGAAAGAACCTTGAAAGTTGGAAATGATGTCTTTAATAAGGTTATCAATACTATAAATAGGGATCACACAAAGTGATGACATGACAACAAGGGTCCAGAATGCACTGGATTCTACACAAAGCTTGGAGATGTCACATGACTGTACTGCACATGATCAACCATCCTGGCTGCTGAAATCAGAATATAGAAACATGCACACGTTCCCCTCTGTCATAGCTTGGGCAGCCATAACAAAATGTCACAGACTGGGTGGCTTAAACAACAGATTTATTTTCTCATGGTTCTGGAGGTTGGAAGTCCAAGATCACAATGCAGCCACAGCTAGGCTCTAACGCGAGCTTGCTTCCCAGCTGGCAGATGGCTGCCTTGTCCCCGTGTTCATACACAGTGGAAAGAAAATAGTTTTTCTCTCTCTTCCTCATCTTATTAGGCTACTAATATCACCACAAGGGCCCCACCCTGAAGATCTAATCTAACCTTAATTACTTCCCGAAGACCTCATCTCCAAAACTGTCACACTGAAGGTTAGGGCTCCAGCTTATGAGTTTGGGGGGCAACTCAAATAGTCACTCCCTAATACCTTCTTTCAGAGAAACAGTGATGAAACTAGGAGCAATATTTAATGCAGGCACATATGAAACAGAGTTTAGTCATCTATCAGAGTGCTCAAAGTAATTCAACCCTTACACATACTTACAAAATTTGGAGATAAGTTATGCTTATAAAGTTGAAGAGTGGAATGAAGCAGATTGGAAACGAGACTGGAAACCAATACTTCCTTTCCCAATTTATTGTCTGTTGCTCGTCTCTGGCTACTGGCCACTTGAACAGTCCATTTATCCATATCAGCTATAATACAGACAGCTTCTGCTATTGGTTCATCCAGCACTGGATGCTGGAAAGAAAAGAAGAATTCATCTCATGATAAGAAAATACAGTTTTCAAAAATAATGCCAATTTTACAATGAAGAGATATTAAACAAAAACAAAAAAACATTAAATGTCAAAAGCTACTGCCAAAGAATCCCAAGGAGAATGTATAATTAATTAATAACAAATATCCTGAGACATCTTATAGAAATCATCATAGAGACTTTGAATTTATTACCAGGACTTTGTATTCTTTAATCCAGAACTTAACTTTCACCAGTGTTTTGATCATTCATTCATTGGTGAATTTACGGTCAACTAAGTGCCAGGCAATCAGAAGAAAATGTTTTTTACCTTGAAAGATATAAATATCTTAAAAACAGGACAGGATTTATTCGCACAAACAAGTCAATGATAAGATTCCATGCTAACTACCTCAATACATCAGGCATTAGTAGGAGCTATCCCTTGAGATCACGAAGTACCTTGCTGCCTGTGTGCACTAGATTCGTCTTTCTTCCTTTTCTTTTTGTTTAGATAGGGTCTCCCTCGCTGCCCAGGCTGGAGTGCAGGGGCGTGCACAGCTCCCTGCAGCCTCCAGCTCCCAGAATCAAGCCATCCACGGGCCTCGGCCTCCCAGGTAGCTACGACTACAGGTGTGCAACACCTCGTCCAGCTAATTTTTATATTTTTTTGTAGCGAGGTGGCCTTGTTATGTTGCCCAGGCTGGGGATTTCTTTATTTCACCAAGACATATATCCAGAGCATGAATACAGCAGTTACAAGGGGGACGAACCAACATGTACTAACATGGTTCTCCGAGATACACTGGTAGATGAAAAAAAGATCACCATACAGAAACACACATATTACATCTCAATTATGCTTCTAACAATTCAAATCTACAGCTAAGTGCAAATGTGAAAGAAAAAAAAAAAACAAAAAAAAACAACCTCAAGCTCTTTACCATGAAGATCTCTGTGAGGAAGTAGGAATAAAATTAAGAATGTGAAGAAGGACTTCTACTTTTTACTGTGTATCTTTATATTGTTTGAATTTTTATCATAAGCATTTACCAAAATGATACTTTTATAATTAAAACATTTAAGATATAGTGAAAAATAATATTTTAACTCATATATACATACCGATGAAAGAGCCAACAAGGTCATTACTGTGTCCTTGGCACATGGTTTACACACAAGACCAAAAACAGCAATTGAGCACAGAGCACAACTATCAGAAACCGACAGTGGCCCCACAATGCTCAGTATTTCAACATCTTTTTACATTTGGAAAGGAAAAGATTTATTTATCATCAGCCAACTGGAATAGCAGCAAAAAGACTGAGATTAAAACTACAGTTTGAAATACTCAGATCCAGTGACCTTTCCTCTAACTTTTAGTGTTACTACAATTAGGATAAGGTACTACAATAAAATACAAAAATAGAAGTTTGCTCCTGGATAAACCCAGATTTGGCATTCGCAAATGATATTCCTTTGCCAGGTGAATGAACAACCAGTCTGAGTAAGTGTCCAGGAAAGACACTAAGGAAACAAAGACAACAGAGCCGACACTCTTTTGTGAGGGAGATCAAAATAAATATACCAGCTATTAAAAAAACATGCAGCAGATGAAGCAGGAACCCAGTGCTGGGGAAGGGGAGGAGGGCAACTGTGGGGAGTGTGTGACAGGGAGCTCCACAGTGGACAGGAGATAGGAATACGACATTAAAGTAGGTAAGATCAGATTTCTGGTGAAAATGGGAGAGAAATACGGGACAATTCTGTTAGAGGAAGCACAGTGCGAAGGCTGGGAGACACAAGTGGATGCATATGGCTAAATCTGTGAGAAATGATACTAAAATATTTCTTATTTATATTTGCCAAAAATATAACATTTTCTATTTATGAACTTACTTATGAACACATTATAATTTTGACAAAGATACACACATTTGTGATACTGTGACATACATACAGTCGACCACTGAACAATACGGGTTTGAACTGCACAGGTCCACATGTATGTGAATGTTTTTCAATAAATATATTGGAAAATTTTTTGTAGATTTGTGAGAGTTTGAAAAAACTCATGGATGAACTGCATAGCTTAGAAAAATCAAAAAAATTAAGAAAAATATACGTCAATATGCATGAAACACATGTAGATGGCAGGCGTGGTGGCTCACGCCTGTAATCCTGGCTACTTGGGAGGCTGAGGTGGGAGGATCACTTGAGCCCAGGAGTTAGAGACCAGCCTGAGCAACACGGTGAGACCCTGTCTCAAAAAAAAAAGTAGACACTAGTTTATTTTATCATTTACCACCATAAATATATATAAATTATAAAAAGTTAAAATTTATCACAACTTAAACACTTACAGACTGTACATGGTACAATTTGTAGCCAAGAGAAATGTAAACAAATGTAAAGAAGCAGTATTGAACCACAACGGCATAAAATTAACTGTAGCACAATACTGTACCACTGTAATAATTTTCTAGCCACTGCCTGTTGCTATTGCCACAGTGTTGCAAGTATGTACTTAAAATGTCCTATGACGCTAATGATCTCTGCAAGAACAGTTTCTTTCTCCAGTAAATTGTATATTGCAGTAAAAAAGGATCTCTTGAGTTTCTTGCACTTTTTTTTTTTTTTTTTTTGAGACAGAGTCTCACTCTGTTGCCCAGGCTACAGTGCTGTGGTGTTAGCCTAGCTTACAGCAACCTCAAACTCCTGGGCTCAAGCGATCCTCCTGCCTCAGCCTCCCGAGTAGCTGGGACTACAGGCACGCGCCACCATGCCCGGCTAATTTTTTCTATATATTTTTAGTTGTCCAGCTAATGTCTTTCTATTTTTAGTAGAGTTGGGGGTCTTGCTCTTGCTCAGGCTGGTCTCAAACTCCTGAGCTCAAGCAATCTGCCCATCTCGGCCTCCCAGAGTGCTAGGATTACAGGCGTGAGCCACCACGCCTGGCCTCTTGCATATTTTTTATCATGCTTAGTGCAATGCTGTAAAACATGAGTGATACCATGGCATCCATAAAAGGTGCTGCCTAATGATGCTGGAAGTACTCACAAGAAACAGAGAAAACTCATGACATTACAAGAAAAAGTTGAATTGCTTGGTATGTACCATGGATTGAAGTCTGCAGCTGTGGTTGCCCATCATTTCAAAATAAATGAATCTAGTATAAGGACCAATGTAAAAAAAAGAAACCTGTGAAGATGTAACTGCAGCTCCACCAGCTGGCATGAAAACATTGCATTTTTTGCAAAAAATATCTTTTCATCTTGTATTGAAAATGCAGCTTTTATGTAGGCGCAAGATTGCTATAAGAAAGGCATAAACACAGAAACTAATATGATTCGAGAGGAAGCAGTCATTATATGACAACTTAAAGCAAGAGGAAGGTGAAGGATCTAAAGCTGAAGAATTTAATGCCAGCAAAGGATGGTTTGATAATTTTAGAAAGAAATTTGGCTTAAAAAAAAAAAAAATCAAGGTAACAAAAGAACCAGCTTTTGCTGACCAAGAGAGGCAGCAGACAAGTTCCCAGATGTCATTAAGAAAATCACTGATGAGAAAAGGTATTCCGGAACAGGTTTTTATACAAACAAAAGTGCCCTATTCTGAAAAAGAAAAAAAAAAACCCAAAAAGGACATTTATTAGTAAGGAAGAGGAGTGAGGACCAGGATTTAAGGCAGGAGGAGACAGGCTAATTCTACTGCTTTTTGAAATTTAGGATTAAGATCAGGATTGCTCTTATCTATAAAGCTGCTGACTCTCAGCCTGTAGTCCCAGCTACTCGGGAGGCTGAGGCAGGAGGATTGCTCAAGCCCAGGAGTGTGAGGTTGCAAGGAGCTATGATGACGGCACTGCACTCTAGCCCGTGGCTATGGAGTGAGACCCTGTCTCAAAAACAAAAACAACAACAAAAAACAGACACATAGACCAATGGAACAGAATTAAGAACAAAGATATAAATCCACTCATTTATAGCCAACTCATTTTTTATAAAGTCATCAAGAACATATATTGAGGACAAGACAGTCTCTTTTATAAATGGTGCTGGGAAAATTGGATATCCATATGCAGAAGAAAGAAACTAGACCCCTCCATCTCACCAGGTAAAAAAATCAAATCAAAATGAATTAAAAACTTAAATCTAAGACCTGAACCTCTGAAACTACTGTAAGAAAATATTGGGATAATGCTCAAGGACATTGGTCTGTGCAAAGATTTTTTGAGTAATACCTCAAAAGCACAGGCGACCAAAGCAAAAATAGACAAACAGGGTTACATGAAGCTAAAAAGCTTTTGCTCAGCAAAGGAAACAATCAACAAAGCGAAGAGACAACCCGCAGAATGGAAGAAAATATCTGCAGATTATCCATCTGACAAAGGATTAATCAATAGAATATATAAGGAGCACAGACAACTCAATGACAAAAAAATAATAATAATCAGAATAAAAATGGGGAAAAGATCTGAACAGACGTTTCTCAAAAGAAGACACACAGCCCAGGCGTGGTGGCTCACGCCTGTAACCCTAGCACTCTGGGAGGCTGAGGCGGAGGATCACTTGAGCCCAGGAATTGAGGTTGCTGTGAGCTACGATGACGCTGCTACACTCTAGCCCAGGCCAACAGGTATATGAAAAAATGCTCAACATCACTAATCATCAGAGAAATGCAAATCAAAACCACAATGAGACATTACCTCACTCTACTTAAAATGCTCTTTATCAAAAAGGGAATAACAGATGCTGGTGAGGATGTAGAAAAAGGGGAACCCTCGTACACTGTTGGTGGCAATGTAAATCTTTATAGCCACATAGAAAACAGTATCAAAAAACTAAAAAAAAAAAAAACAAAACTACCACTACCTTATGATCCAGCAATTCCACTATTGGGTATGCATCCAAAAGAAAAAGGAAATTAATAGATTGAAGAGATATCTGTACTCTCATGTTTATTAATGTAGCACTATTCACAATAGCCAATATATAGAATCAGCCAAAGTGTCCATCAATGGACAAGTAGATAAATACAGAAGGCAATATTATTCAACCATAAAAAAGAATGAAATCCCATCATTTGCACCAACACAGATGGAACTGGAGGTCATTATATTAAGTGAAATTAGCCAAGCAGAAAAAGGCAAATATCATATGTTCTCACTTATGTGGAAGATAAAATCATGGATCTCACAAAGACAGAAAGTAGAATGGTGGTTACCAAAGGCCAAGAAGGGTGGGGGGAGGGAGGGATAAAGAGAGGTTGATTAATGGCTAGAAACATACCCATTAATATAGAAGAAATAAGACCCTAGTGTTTGATAGATCAGTATGGTGACAACAGTTTACAATAATCTATTATATACATCAAAATAGTTAGACGAGAATAATTTGAGTGTTTCTAGCATAAAGAAAAGACAAATATTTAAGGTGATCAATATCCCAATTACACTGATTTGGTCTTTACAAATTATAAAATTAAATTATCACATGTACCCCCAAAATATGTACATGTATGATGAATGAATAAAAAATATTTTTTAAAGAAAGAATTAAATAATCATTACTCAAACGCACATTAGGAGTTGTTTGAAAAGGGGTGGGTGGGGCATGGAGGCAGTGCCATCCACTTTGAAATTACTTGCTTTCACTCAAGGAATTGTCACATGCGATGCGCTAATCTGATAAAATTTCAATGTAACCAATCTCAGTTCACCCGCTCACCATCGACTTCTATAGAAGACCACCTATACTCAATCACACCTTCCCAACCGAGACTGTGTAGTGGTCTCCTGCTAAGTTTTACCGAGCTTGTCGTACGCAGCTTTAGGTGCCCGAGTCACGCAACGGGTAGTGTGTGTGTGAGGGAGATGATGCAGGGCTTGCAAAGCTTTATTTTTCTTGAACCCTCCTCTCTGAGTTCCACGGCTTCTACAATACAAATTAACCTACAATCTTATCAAACTTTTTTCTCTCCCAGGCAATTCCGGAACCCTCAATACTTAAACTCCAACATCGTCAAGTATCCCCTCTCTACAGAACACTCGGCATCTCCACTCTGTTACAATGGATGCCCATTCTCACCACTCAGCAGCTTCCTTTTTATACTGTTTTGTACTGATTCATTCATAGGCTTGGCCTTATTTTCTGTTACTAAGTAAATAACGTGAAGTCAGACAGTATTTCTTTTTTATCTATATATCCCTTGGAGTCTTACTGCTATGTTCAGAACATGGTAAGTTAGTAAATATTTATCTAATTGGTAATAAAGATGATGCAAATGGCCTTTAAATATTAAGATCTCAAATTTTAATAAGCTTTTTTCACAAACTGTGTTTTTGTCTAGATTTTCCATAATTTCTCACTATATAATAAAACACCAAACTTTACAACTTTGGTAACTTTCTACAGACGCAGAAGGTTTAAATCTTTCTGGCTAACAGTTAAATGACTGCTTACTCACTCAGCCACATTTTCCCACCCATGATTTCCCAGTTAGCTTTCTCTATTTCCTTTCAAGCACTTTTTATTTGAAGGTGGAAGAATATTGTTATTTTAAAAAATTTATAAAGTGACATACATAATTGAAGGGAGAAACAGAAAATTCAACAAAACGATAAATGGAGACTTCAATACTCCACCCTCAAAAAATAACAGAACCAAATAGAAAATCAGCAAGGACACTAAGGCTTGAAAAAGGCTGTTAACCAACATGACCTGATATCTGTAGAACACCCCACCCAACAACAGTAGAGTATATATAATCTTTTCATTTATTTATTTTTTTTAAGACAGTCTCTCTCGCTTTGTCGCCCCAGCTGGAGTGCAGTAGTGTCATCATAGCTCATCACTGCAACTTCAAACTCCTGGGCTCAAGCAGTCCTCCTGCCTCAGCCTCTAGAGTATCTGGGGCTACAGGCACGTGCCACTGTGCCTGGATAATTTTTCTATTTTTAGTAGAGACAGGGTTTCAGTCTTGCTCAGGCTGATCTCAAATTCCTGAACTCAAGTGATCCTCCTGCCTCGGCCTCCCCGAGTGCTGGATTACAGGCGTGAGCCACCGCGCTCGGCCTTACCTAGTCTTTTCAAGTGTGTATGTGCATTCTCCAGGACAGACAATATGCTAAGACATGAAACAAGTACGAGCCTCAATAAATTTTAAAGGACTGAAATGATACAAAGTATGTTCTCCAACTATAATGGAACTAAATTAAAAAGCAACAATAACAAATTTGGGAATTCTACAAATATTTGCAGATTAAACAACACACTTCTAAATAACCCATGGGTCAAAGAAATTATGAGCAAAATTAGAAAATATTTTGAGATGACTGAAAATGAAAACACAACAGATCAAAATTTGTAAGATTCGATTACAGCAGTGCTTAGAAGAAAAGTTATAGCTTTAAATACCTACATTAGAAAAAAAGAAATATATCAATGACCTAACCTTCCACCTTAAGAAACTAAAAAAAAAAAAAAAAAAAAAAAAAAAAAAAAAAAAAAAAAAAAAAAAAAAAAAAAAAAAAAAAAAAAAAAAAAAAAAAGCAAACTAAACCCAAAACAAGCAGAAAGAAAGAAATAAGGAAGATTACAGTACAAATCAATGAAAATAGAAAACGGAAAAACAGAAAAAAATCAACAAAAACAAAAGGTGTTTCTTTGAAAAGACCAACAAAATTGACAAACCTTCATCTAAAATGAGAATCAGCAAAAGAGGCAGACAGAAAAGATATTATGGTTTGGGGGCTAAAAGGTGTCTATCTCAATGACTCCGTCTCTGCTGTTAAGCATGGAAACAGCAGGAGAGTATGTAAGTGAATGTTGTCGCTGTGTTCCAGTAAAACTATCTACAAAAAGCAGGACCATGTGGCACACTAGCCATAGCTTGCTAATCTTCGAGACCTATGGGAAAAAAATATCTACAATTTAAGCCAACCCATGAATGATCTCCTCTTTGAAGCAGCCCCCATCTTTGGGGAAAAAAGCAAACAAACAAAAAAAACACAGATTACAAAGGTCAGGAATATAAAAGGGGACATCACTTGCGACCTTATAGAAATTAAAAGGATTACTTATACTATACTAAAATCTATACTATGAACAACTTAATTCTAATAAATTAGAACACTTAAATGAAACTGATAAATAGTACCAATCCTCTAGAAACTCTTCTAAAAATAGAGGTGGGAATACTATCCAACTCATTCCATGAGGCCAGTATTACTCAGAGATCAAAGTTAGACAAAGACTTTAAAAGAAAACTACAGACCAGATCTCTCATGAATACAGACTCCAAAATCCACAACAAAATATTAGTAAATCAAATCCAGCAACATATAAAAAAAATTATACAGCAACGACCAAGAGGGATTGTTTCCTAGGAATACAAGGATTGGTTTAACATCTAAAAGTCAATCAGTGAAATCCACGACATCATCGGTTTAAAGAAGAAAAACCACATGATCATCTGAATAGACACACAGTAAAAGCACTTGACAAAATCCCACACCCATTTATAACTCAAAGGATGGGGGAAAACCCTCAAGACTAGGTAGAAAAGGGAACTTCCGCTACCTGATAAAGGGCATCTACAAGAAAGAACCACACAGCTAACATCGGCTTAATCATGAAAGACTCAGTGTTTTCCATGAAGATCAGGAATAAGACAATAATGTCCACTGTCATGTGACAGTGTACTTAAGGCTCTAGCCAGCACAATGCAGGGGCGGGGGAGGAAAAGGCATCCGGATAGGAAAGGAAGATGTAAACTGTCTGTTCACTGATAACATGGGCCTGGGTGTAGAAAACCCTAAGAAATCTTAAAAAAAAATAAAATAAAAATAAAAAAATAATAGAATTAGTAAGAGTTCAGAAAGGACCCAGGACACATTACCAATATACAAGTACTTCTATATATAAGCAATGAATAATCTGAAAAGGAATTAAGAAAATAATTCCATTCACAGTTAAGCATTTTCAAATTTTGATACTGTAAATAATCTAGTTGATGGACATCCATGAACACACAAAGTACTTTCTGCATTTCAGATTTCCACCTGGATGGCTTCCTGGAACTCTATTTGCTTTCACAGCGACAGGGACAAGGATGCAGGTGTTGTATATAAAGTGATGGATTCAGAAAACAATGACCGTGTTACATACAGTAAAGTGTGTCCAAGAACACAAGGCAATTCTGGGTTCTGCTGGTAAGAGTTTCAAATAAATTCAAGAACAGTAAAGGTCACTCACCTGCACAGCATGAGAGAGATCTGACACCAGACAGTGACGGAGCCTCTCATCACTCCCGATTCCTTGAAGAACAAAGTCAGGCACATAAGATGAGCAGTAGCCACCCAGCAAAGACCTCCCGAAGTTGGCAATGTTGGGCTGAACGGCACTCACTTCAATTAACTTTGACCTACAAGAAAAATCCCCCAAAAGGGAACATATAATTAGTGATAAACATATTTAACCAGCAAAAAAATTGTGAACTCTACTAGTCTATATTTCTAGTACCATTACTTTCCACAAAATATAGTCAGAATAAAATTATCCTTAAATAAAAACTGGCCTTCCAGAGAAGGTCAGATGAACATCTTTGTAACAAAGTGGGCATCAATCTTGCATAGCAGACTTCCGCAGAGCTGTCCGATGTGTTTCTAACACATTCTGAACACAATCGGATTACCAAAACCATCATCCAAAACAAAGTAGCTAAATACCTCACAAGTCCAAAGCTGGGTATGTAACATTTCTCAGGCATGAGATCTTCTCCTTAACTACTTGACCCAGGGTATACATTCCCTACTTTCCTCTTAGTCTTGGCTAAATCTATTTCCAACAATGATTTGCTACCTTCTCAGTGAATACCTTTCCCTAACTGTCAGGATCAGCATAGGTCCTTTTTGGGGGCATAATTCACTCCTAAATGGCTTGAAAACTCCTAAGCAGCAAGAAATCTTCTACAGATCAGCCAGATCCTTTAACTTTTCTCTGATGCCATCACAAAGCCTTTCGAGGTGCTTGTGGGGCTTAGCCTTTAGTCCTGCACAAGAGTAAGGGCATATGATAAAAAAAGAGAATTTGTTCAGGACCATGATCTCTTATATCAGCTATCACCAACCTTCAGAGACCAGCTAAGCAAAAGAATGGTCCATATTTATAAAGGGCCTATTACAGGTGAAAATTTCCTGCTTACCCAGGAAAAGGTATCTCATCCTCTTCTGCCCAGTCTTCCTGCTCTCCTCCATAGTAACTGCTGGCTTGTCTGGTCATGTCATGACCTGTGTCTTCACTTTCACTATCCCCAAGGGCACTATCTGAACTTTCATTTCTTGGAATATCCCATTCAGTTCCTACAGCAATTTTTTTCTCTGAACTCTCTTTATCCCCATGGGGGACAAGAATGGAGAGTGTATCTCTTTGGTCCTGCTGAGGAAAGCAGGTTTTACATGAATCTTGGTGAACTGTTTCTATACACTTACAAAATTCATTGTTCTGTTTGTTATTTTTTGTACACAGTCTTTTTGAAAACTCTAACATGCAGCAGTATTCTTTACTGTCTGTACTTGTTTTAACTGGAACATCATCAATAGTCCTGGTTTCAATCGAATCGTCATTAAAATATTCATCAAATAAGCTCATGCTTTCTGGGTCTGAATGATTCCAACAGGGAAGTTCACAGGGCTCTCCAGAAACCATGTTCTGTGTATCAGACTCTCTGGATTGGTCCTTAGTAGTTTGTTTAATTTCTTGATGCTGATCAACAGCCCCTCTGTCTTCCTTCAGTGGTTTGGTGTGATGCCGGGTAATCTGATCCACCACCGCCTGACTCCGGAGCTCAGTGTCTGAGTCAGGTGACATAGAATCCCCAATCAGGAAAGTAACCTTTGTCTGTGCTGCCTCACAAGAAAATGCAGCAGGCACAATCTTATCTGGAGGTTTTTTTTCCACAACCATTCCTGTGGATCTCATCGCTTTGCTTGTGTGATTATTTGAATCCAGCAATTCCTCACTCTGCCACGTCTCCTCTGTTGGCTCTAAGCCCGACTCTGACAGTGCACATTTGTCTACTGGAGCAGATCCTGTGCAAACAACTGTCTCTAACTTGGTGTCAAGGCAAGTTCTTAATTTGTCTCTGCACTGTTTAACATCAACGACATTTTCTTCTTGGCAGTGAGAAGGAGAAATTATCCGGCACTGATCTGAAATTCCCAGCAGCTCCTTAGAGCTGTTTTCAATATCTTCTCTCTCTTGTTGTGAAACATTCTCTATATTTTGCCCAAGGAGAGGACGACTACAATATTTACAGTTACAGTTAGGAGTTCTCATTTCTTCTGACTCTTTCAAGAGCAAACTGCTTTTGTTTCTATGCACCGTGACAAGCACATACTCCGATTCCTCTATTTCGCCTTTCTCCAAAGTGGTGGTAATCACCGTGCCTGGCATGACAATGGCTTCGTCTTCTCCGTTTTCTAGAAGATGCGTTTCTTGAAGTTCAGAGCATCTTATGAAATAAGTAAGAAAATAAAGCAGCCTCTGGACCATGTCTTGTCGTTTGCCAACTACCACAGTCCTCGCTAACCGTACAGGAGAGCCAATAGCGCCATACAAGTCTCCTGCAATGAAAAGATCAGTTAATGGACACGTCCTCTACTCATTCGGCTACGCAGGTTGTTTTCTATGATCAGAACCCTGCTCTCATTGTATGAGGGGTAGTTCAGGTTTTACTCTCAACAGATGAGTGGCTATTCAGGAGACTAGGAAGAGATGAACGGTCTTAACCAGAGAGAAAGGTGAATCAAGAGGTTTTCTAGCTTCTTCCTCAAACAGGTGCTGTGGTTCTGAAACCTCAAGCAGAGAGTCAGTTCTGAAAGTCATGCGTAATAAGAATGTTCTCTGCACCAGGTCGCATGCAGAGCACTTTTACCTCAGGAGAAAAGTGCTGCCTGAAGTACTACACGCACAAGGACGCTGTAGCTGTGTGTGGAGCAGAAAAGAGAAAGCTCAGTCAGTATCTGCTGACTTGGACGCAGCAGAGCTGGAGCAGCCACACCACACGCTCAGCTATCCCTGATTTGAATCATATCCATGAACTTTACCTGCTGCTGCCCTAATCAGGACCTCACACCACCAATTCCCATGTTTTCAAAAGCCTATTTCCCCTTCTACTCCCAGGAAGGCTGGATAGTCAGGATGGGCCAGAAGGGGCAGGAAGAGAGAGATTCATCCTCACTAAGAGGAAGATAAAGGGCGACAAATTCAGCCATGTAGTCCATTTTCACTTTTCTATCCACAGTAGACATGAACAGACATTAAAGGAGGGGACCTGAGAGTTACCAATATCATTTCTATAATTATGCTATAGCTTAAATTAAACCAATAACTTTAATGCCAAAACAACGACTTAAAAATGGAAAATACGAAGGCATTAATTTAAGTTTAATTCAATTTTTGCGAGTTACCAGTAGACACATTTAAAATCCTCCATGTTTACTTTACAAAACCCCCACACTTTTTAAAGGAACAAACATAAATAGGTCTCAAATAAATATACGCTGTAGATAATATTATGATAAATTTCTTCCTCTGGCTAAGACAGTGGCTCAAATATCATCATTCCACTGTTCTAAACTAATCTCAAAATTCCCACTAATTACCAAATAAATTGAAACTGCTTTGGCATAGCAATCGAGTCTTTTGTGACTAGTCCCACTTTATTTTTCCAGCTTTATCTTCTTATAGTTAGCCTTCTTCATCTTTATTCACCCAAACCCCCCTCAAACTGAACTACTTAAACCGGACCACTGAATGTGGGCTACACTTTTAACATCTAGACTCTACTCATCCCATGCACCAGCCCTTCCTTCTGCATCTCTGCCAGCCCAAAGATTTTCACTCAAGCATCCTCACTTGGGTAAAATAAGTTGAACTTTTTTATTTGAACTCCCACTGAACTTTTCATGTCTCTTACAGTTCCTCTTTGAATTATCGTTATTGTCTACATATATATTACCTACAGTATTAGACTGAGGCAACTTCAAAGAGCAAAGACGAAATCATTCATCTTTATACCCTTTGTGTTCTTTGCACAGGCCTTAAATATCATACACTCAACAAATGATTGTAGAATGAAAAACAGATTTGAAATGTCCCAATTAAAAAAATACTATTGAATTACTTGATTTAACAAAGTTAACATCACACAACAGAATATAATAACTGCCAGCATTAAAAAGGAATGAACTATTTTTTTTTTTTTTTTTTTTTTTTTT